>CALSBZ010000201.1:2169662-2180441 GCA_943591055.1 Gobionotothen gibberifrons
AAACAAACACAGACATGGGGAGGAGGAAGTACCGCAGATCCTCACAGACAGGGTGTGTCACTTTGATGAAGGATATACCAGCTATCCAGGATAGTCTCTAAAGATTTCCCAAGGGGGTAAAAGCTGCTGCTGGAGTACTGACTGGAAGTAGTGCTGATATCATATCTACCATATCCTCTTAAAATACTCTGTCCAACAATATCAGTCTCATGACACGTTTTTTATTTAAGATGCATTCTTGTACTAAGGAGGGGAATTTGAAAAAGAATACCTGAAAAAGTACTTGTTGGTGTAGTTAAATTAGTATACTGAGTCAAACATCACTCTCATTAAGAATTTATGGCAGAACATCATTTTATCTCTCATCAAAGATAGCAGAAAACATGCATTATTGTACTCAAGAGGGGAGTTTGACAGAGTACACAGTAAAAGTACTCTAAATATTTATCAATCCTCAACCTCCAAGCTATTTTAATATAGTTTTGAAGAAGAAACCCAGCTCGATGCTGATTTGACCATGCAAACGGGAAATACGGCCGCATCAATTCAGCAGTGTCAGTGAGTAACATCAGAGAGGATGATCTTTTTGCTGTTGTTAAAGGATCTATATTATTTCCAAGTACAATTTTGGCATTTAAGAAATGTAGGCCAACAGTATATTATCAAGGATAGTAACATGTATTGTGTTTGGGCCAGTGTCAGCATTCCAAAGACATGCCGTTCCCTCCCTTTTTTTATTTCTGCACTCCTGTCAAAATGAACAACCCAATGTGGGCTTGTAAGTGGTTCCCACCCAATTCCTAACTGTCCCCATGCATGAACCTCACCTTACATTCACAATCTCAAGTATATTGTCTATCATTCCTCTATTGATGGTGTTATGAAGAGCTCAATGCTGACTTGAGGTCTTAGACATTGCTGACAGCGTATCTTGTGGGGCCTTGGAGCCATTTCCATTACATTAGCAGCACTAAACTTACCCTGTGTTTCACGTGGGGAGCGGGACCAAGATAACTTTCCATTTTTGGAAAGTAATGTTTCTGCTTGTGTTTGACAGACAACAGGAGCATCTGCATGGGGCATTCAGGGTGGACAATTTGACAGAGGATTTCTTTGAAAGTACAAAATAAAAGTATTTTATAGTCTTTGCGCTATTAGTGTAACTACTGAGTCCAAAATGATCAGTCTTCTTAAGAACTTAAAAGTATTTGTATTGCTCGTCACATATAGCAGCAAGACAGCCGGCATTGTTGTTGACAGGAGAGTATCAAGAAGTAGCCTACACAGTAAAGGTATTTCATAGTATTTGGGATACAGTACTGTAGTTGTAACTACAACTGATTCCAACTTCATCAGTCTTATGAAAAACGTATGGCCAAAAATAATGTTATTGCTCATCAAAGATAGCAGAAGCGTGTCATTTTGACACTGTGTAAAGACAAATAGTGTGAACCTTTATTTTGAAGAGTACAGCGCAAGCATAGGGCAAACTAGCCAATCAGAAGCAAGGAGGCGCTGGAGACACACCCATGTATGGAAACGAAACATTGACTGTTATACTTGTTTTAACAGTAAGAACAGAAAAACTAAAAAACGAGCTGAATTTCCCGTTTTTTCATTTTGGGGCAAAATTGAAAAAACGATCCGTTTCTGCTTTTTTTCTTGTTTCAATTAGAACGAAAAAACAAACGGTTAAAACGTACCTTCGTCATTGTTGCTAGTATTTTATTCACTGGCACCAGTAATTCCAAAATAGAAAAAAGAGTGAAGAAATCGAATATGCAAAATAGAGACTGTCTGTTTTAGGAATAAGAGAGTGAGATTAGTTGTTTCAGAAAATGCCCCAGAGTTACATTTGTTCTAGCTCAAGTAACAAAGCCCTCTATCTTCCGTGGTAATTATGTCTCAGAGAGCCAGTGTCCGCAGAGGATAGATGGATGAGACAAGCAAACGTCGGACCAGTTTTCATTTCCTGTTTTATTACTGATGTCAAAGGTTGTCTAATTTCAACCATGACCCAGAAAACCTTACATCACCAAGTGTTTATTATTGTATCAATGAAAAGAAAAGTCCCCTTAACAATGTCCTTTTTTTAACCTGAACAATGATTTTTTTCTATAGCACAAAGCGTAATGTTATTGTACCTACCTAACTGAACCATAGCCAAAGGTCAATATTATTTTATAGTTGAATTTTGGGGGCTTTATCTTTGAAGGACTGGATTTCTCGAATTTCAACTTAATCCTCCAACTGACACCAAAAATATATTTTATTGCCCTGACGACAAGCAAAACAATTATTGAGGATATTACACAGCGCTTATGGTCAAAGGCCAAATTCAAACAAAAACACTCATCCTTAGCGCCTCCAGTAATGCATTGTTAGTCTGCAAATGGGAAAACTTTTCCGGGTGACAGACTAGCTTAATATGTCACTTGGAGGAGCTGTGAGATGCCAAAGGTTGTGAGAGAGAGAGAGCCTTACACAGATTTGGCATTAAGGACTTTTAGTATTCCCTCAAAAGTTGAAAACAGAGACAGCACAAGGAAAGCATAACCAATTTAAATGTTTTTCCTCTTGCAACTAGAAGATATTCTCCAAAACAGGTTAAAAAACCAGAGCCTGGAGGTGCTCGAGGTGATTTGTGGTGATGTCATCCAGCTAAAATAGCTCCTCATTAGCACCTCTGAAGCAGGTCGTATGATTAATCGTCAGCAAAGATTTACAATCCAATTAGAGAGTGTCTGCGTGTGGAACAAATGACTCACCTTTGAGGGAAACGCATCAATGAAAGACCCAAATGGGATTTTTTGGGGCAATTTTTGGGCCTGGGGCTGATTGATGCTGAAGTGAATGGGCGATGTCTCCGGGATGATATTTGTCAGATTCATACGCTATCCCTCACCATGCTGGGCGGTTTGTCATCTAAACAGGGCAAGTCGGTGGATTCACAATTTATTCCTGACATCAAACACGTTGTTGTAGTGATTTTGCATTACATTCTGCCAGAGACCAGCAACAAAAGAAAATTAGTCTCAGCTGCACACCATGTGCCTGCAAAAGCATTGCTGTGGGAATGACTAATTTAGAAGCTTGCGTTTCCCAACTCTCCTGCCTTGACTGAAGTTGTAATCCCCACATTTGCATGGCTAAACATAGATCAGCCTCCACACATGCACACTGGATATTGACTCGAGGAATATAAATGCTAGTTTTGACTGCACGTTGAAAAATGCTTATTAAACATGCATGAGCGCGCTCTTTCTCTTCTTTCGGCCCCTTTAAATTACCTGTGTATAATACAGTAAGGCACTTTATTCCCAACGGAAGAGAAACAACTTCAGATTTGTTGTTATCCTCGTTGGGGCTAGACCACCCTGTGTTCCAAAGAGTGATTCAATTCCTGGCAAATTGGCTTCTCCAAGAGCTTCTTTGCTGACTTTAAGGAGAGAGCTCACAGATGCGGAACGGATGCAATAACCGCCAACTCGCTGGTTGATAGAATAGCTTTATCACACACTACTTGCACTGTTCAGCTGCACTATTCTATCTTGCTGGTATGTTCAAACAAATAGAAATGTAGAAACACTCAAAAGCGCAAAATTAGAGAGGGTGAAATACGCAAAAAATGAAAATACTGTTCGTTTCGTAGCACAATACATTGACTTCCATTTAATGAAGCAGGACTAAAGTTGTGTGTGGCTGGTAATAGCAGCTGACACTGAATACATCTGAGCAGCTGCCCTTTCCGCCTGTTTGGCAGAGCTCCGTCTCTGAAGGTGCCTCGGAGTTTGGCGCAGAATGTTTCTGACACTTGGCACGAGGCACTTGTCAATTAAGTGGATGTATGGATCAATACATATTTGATTTCTTTTTTTTCATGAAATGG
The DNA here is from genome assembly GCA_943591055.1 of Gobionotothen gibberifrons. Taxonomy (NCBI): domain Eukaryota; kingdom Metazoa; phylum Chordata; class Actinopteri; order Perciformes; family Nototheniidae; genus Gobionotothen; species Gobionotothen gibberifrons. Next base: position 2,173,552 of record CALSBZ010000201.1, read on the forward strand.
AACATACAGTCTAGTCAAACCAGAAATGAGTCATTTCAACCTGAATGACTGCAACCAATACATATATTAAACAGACTGGAACCAAACAGGACTCATCCTCATTTGCTAAGATAAAATAAATGGCTCAAAAGTTGAATAACAGAGACATACCTGCTTAGGGATATAAAAAGCTAGTGTAAAAAAAGTTTGATGATGTTTTGTTTGTTTCGTTGGTTGGTTGGTTGGTTGGTTGGTTGGTTGGTTGGTTGGCTGGCTCATTGTTTGATTGGTTGGCTGGCTGGTTGGTTGGTGGATTGCTTGACTGGTATGTTGATTGTTTGTTAAGTTTGGTTGGCTGTTTAGTTGGTTCGTTGGTCGGGCAGTTGGATGGTGGGTTATGGTTAGCAAGACAGTCTGGAGAGATAATGGATATATAGATGTATAGTTTGTATTATGTTGTATGCCGTGTCCTGTAATGGCATCAAACACACTGTTTTCTTTGTAATAGTTGACAGAGCAAATCTTCTAACGTTTTTACTGAGCTACTTTCAGCCATATCAGGATGTGTGATTATGGCACTAATGCTCTAGATCTCGACTTTACTCTGATGTTCCACTTAAAAGTTCTCTAAACAGCAAATTGAATAAAGCACCTGTGTAAACGCCCACTGGCGTTCAATACTACTCTTTTAAGATGTTGACCCTGCTCTTAACATCTACTGAGGGTTCTTAAAAGCCTGTCAGGTAAAGTTCACAGACACTTTCAAGTGGCCTTATAAGTGGACTTATAGTGGTTCTGAATGAGCACAAACAATCATGAAAAGTACTGGCTGTGCGTTCACATGATTAAACCTGTCTTGATGTCCAAAAGTAGGAATGGACGTTGTGACAAAATAATCCAGTTTTGGATTCGGAAAGCTGACAGTTTTTGTCTGCAGCTGCCAATAGTAAATATGCTTTTAAATCTTAACACAAAAAGGAAAAACCTCTCTTCAATGTACCCGTTCTTTCCACATCATATCATACAAAGGGCTCAATCTTTATTTTCTGTACTGTGGCAGAGCTGCAGCTTGACTCAAAATTGCTGTGACTATTTCATCACATCCCGCTGAGCCTGTTGTCCCACCTCAGTCAGGTTTAGTCACCTCCATGATGAGTCACCAAGGTACCAAAAGAGCAAGGGAAAAGGTGGATATTATCAGGGTTCACTTGGTAAGATTGCTACATTTGATCTCACTTCACTGCCACAAAGCAACAAAAAAGGGCTCTTGACGTTCCCATGTGCAAAGGCAACATATTATTACACACAAGCCTTCAGATTTGATCATTGACAAAAAATCTATGTGAAATCCCAGCTAGTAAATGGTAAATGGACTGTACTTATATAGCGCTGTATCCAGTCTTTATGACCCCTCAAAGCGCTTTACATACTACATGTCGTTCACCCATTCACACCCATTCATACAGAGCAGTGTACCTTACTCTAGGACCTAACACGCATACACACTCACCGTTGGCCATGCCATCGGGAGAAACTCAGGGTTAAGTATCTTGCCCAAGGATACATCGACATGTTGGCTGCGAGGGAGTGCGGTCGTCTTTCAACCAGAAGGTTGAACCCACAACCTTCTGGTTGAAAGACGACCGCACTCCCTCGCAGCCACAGTCGCCCTAGTGAACACTACAGGCTAAGTTGTGAAATACAATAAATAACAGGGACGCATAAGATGGAACATGTGAGCTTTATATTTCGATTTACCTATCTGTGTACCTGGAGTTTGCACAACAAATTTCACATTGGAAATTATGCAGTTATTGCTTGGCTGACATTAAAGAGGCCTCCTGCTCATTGAGAGCACTAAACATTCAAATACATTTTTTACTTTGGAAACCATTTGTGGCCATCTGCGTCCTTAGCCACAGTTAGTGGAGGCTATCTAAGACTACCAACTTCCATTTTTGGCCAGAAGCATGCAATTCTTATATGTGAACCGGTAACGATGTGCTTGCACAAATGATTACGCCATTAGTGAAAATTCTGTTTTAAGGTTTTATATTAGTCAAGACTCCAATCATTTCTCCCAAGCAAAAGCACCTGAGGCTTGTTGCAGCATTCTTAAAAAAAATGTAATAATTGAAAATGATGCTAGTAAAGAAAGATTGAGGATATCATTGAAAGAACACTTTTAAATGGCAATACAGGATGGGGGAAAACAGTGGTACTTCCCATTTCACAAGATATCTGGTGATGACACAACTATTGCAACAGCACACAGAGCATCAGGTTGGAGGTTTATGAATGCATACAGGACAGTACGGTTATTTATCAATTCTACCTGTTCACACATAACATGTTCTTAGCCAGTAGCAGGAGCTCATGGGAACACTGGGAAGTCACCTCTTCAGGGTATTGATTTTTCTCCCTGTGAATGTTAAATGTTTATTGAAAGAGTTCAGCGGCAGCAGGAGAGGCGGGGTGCCTGAAGGCGATATCCTCTTCTCTTGCCGAGTACCCTCCCCCACCAGCACAACTCTTCATTTTCTCCCTTTGAGCGAATACAGATTGACTTCAGGACAGACTAGATCCGCCTATTCCCATCCATCTCATGTCCCTCTCCTTTCGTCCACTCAGAACTTTGATTGCCTTTTCTCAGACCAGTGGCTCTGAATAGGCAGACCTGCAGGTCAGGAGTCCAACTAACAACACAGGGAAGGGGAAGAAAAGGGCCGACTGAAAGAGATCATGCTAGATTGACAGTATTCAACTTGTTTTCTTTCAGCTGAGGGAACATGATTTCTTTCTCTTTGGCTGAGTTCTCTTTCAATCCCCTCAGGCTGGAGGGGATCAAAGAGGCAGAAGTGACAGCAGGAGCCGAACTCAGTTTTGGATTTAAAAGATTTGATACAGCACCTACTTTATACAAGTTTCTTTTTTCATTTCTCTTTCGTCACTTAAGCAGACAGGTTAGGGCAGCAGAAGCCATCTATATATATTTACTTGTTTTCTTTGGACAAATCAACCTTAAAGAAGGAATCACGGCAGAGGCAGAAATATATATATATCCAACCTTTTAAATGCACTGAGAACTTTTAATGTGCTCCTAAAGGGATCGACTTTAAAAATAAACAACCCTAACCTTGATCTAACAAAGTCTACAAGTCATTTATTTAACATTTCATTTATAGGAGTACATAGGTGACCCCAGTTTAAACTTCAGGGGGTAAACGAGATCAAAGCGGCTTCTCAAGTTAATATTTTACAGCGAGCGGTGAAGAGAAACTGCTCTTTTCAATGAGCTGAAAGCTTTCTTGTCGGTTTTGTTCATCGCAACATTTGCTTCTGAACCTGGGGGATTAAGCAAACTGAACTTACACACATTGATGCAACACATCCTTAACATTGCAAGGCTATGGAAGGCATTACGTGGAGTGAAGAGGATTCATGTAAAGATGCAAAGAGTCTTCTAGATGGAATAAAAAAAAAACGCCCAAATTAAAGAAGTTTCTATGATCACTTTTTATAAAGCTTTACATGGATAAGACGCATTAAATAGACACAACAAGATCCACAATGTTCTGTCTGTCTGCTGCACGTCTCTGAGTGGAACTGTTTCACTATGAATCATGTTCCATTATGAAATTCATTTGCTCCGTCTGACATGCAGATGCTAATTGCCTGCAGGCAACAGATGAGGTTGCCCATTGTGATTATAATCAGAGATAAGTCGGAGATTTTCATATTTTGCAGACAGCGTCCCGCCGACTTGACCTTTCAGCTGTCTTCATGGGACTCCCCTGTTTATGATCAATACAGCAGCTGACCTGCTGAGGATTGTGCTCAGAATCGTTGTTTCTATCGTGGCCTCCTACTTCTTTCATTTCAGCATCATCATTGGGATTGTGTGCGCCTGGCGATCAGGTTTGGTATGCTATAGCCACACTACACCACTCCTTCTCTCCCTCCACTGGACTCACTGTTCTAAGTATAATAGCCTATTATTGTTGTTGAATAGTAAAGACAAATAGATACTGTACTTTTAATTGACACAGAGTCTACAATTTAGAAAAGAACACAAGTAACACTTGACATGACACAAAGTGACTTTGCATGATCTCTCAGGGAGAACTTTCTGTGAAATCGAAGAAGATATAGGAGCTTACCAGTGATGTGTTTCTCATAATGATGACGTTAACACATACCGAACAGTGCTACCAGTGTACACAGGACATATTGTTGTTGGAAAGTTGGAGCTTTCAAAGTCATCCCGGCAGGTTCCATCAGTGGCAGCTGGTGAGACTATTAATTGCCAATCAGTTGATCCTCGCAGTTTGCCGGGGTTAAGACCATCTCATCTACTTAATGTCATACACTGCCACCCTCCTCACATTGATCGAAAGTTGTTTAATTACCAGCCAACTGTAGAGACTCAATGAACTATTAAATAACTTAATGATTTGGCACTCTCCCCCCAATAGTTCAGATCCAGTGAAGCGACTCCCATATTATACCACTACCGGTGGAGGGGAACAGCCTCGTGTCCCTGTACTAAACACATGTAGACATAGTAGCTACAAGCATGTGGCTATGTAAGCTCCTCAGAGTTCATACACACTTCTGAAAAAACCTTTTTATCCTAGATTTTCTCTTTAAAGATTTTAAAAACACATTTCAGTTATTTATTCCTGTAGTCTTGACTTCATCCCCAGAGCTCATAACACTGAGCCTTTTAAATTCACCTGTATTGCCCCCCTACTCCCCAGAGGGGCTGTATCACCAAATTAAACAGTAATGTGGCAGTCTTTATGGAGTGGTGATGAGAAGACTGCTGTGGAGCCCGACGTGACCTGCTGTGTCAACACAGCGGATACTGTTTCATTCTGCAGATACCAGTTTCTTTTAACAGTTTAAGTGAAAGTTGTGGATTATTTAATGCAGATAAAAGGCAGCTGTAGTCGGTTCCACGGAAAGGATGTCAACCCAATACACGGTGGCCGGCTGAAGGCAGCTTTGATCTTCCTGGGGATTGTTTCTATTGCTTATCAGCCTGGAACCTGGAGAGCTCACATAGTTTACAGAACACCAGCTATCCTGCCTGCCTGCATCAAACCCAACTGTCACTCAATGCAAATGCATCAACATCTCACCATAAATGATTCAAACATCTATCTGATCTTTCCCCGGACTTGAAGGGAAAGCGGACTGTACACACATAAAAAGGCTACATGAGTGGTTTACCATATTTCCCATTACATGTAAATACAAATTGTGCATAATAACACAACTGCTGACAACTAACATTTAACAGAAATCCTTTTTTTTTATCTGTATCCTATTTATAAAAGGTCAAATTTGCAGATCAATGCTTTCTGTGTTAGATTGTCCAACAGCATTGCACCGACAGTACAATGAGTCACCAACGCTGAGTCACAAATTGGATGTGAGTGTCCCTGAATGCACCAACAAGAATCAGTTCAAAACAGTCTCTTTAGAGTGCTGATCATGTGATTGTGCTCTATCTTCATTGAGGGGATAGAGGTCCATAAAGCCTTGTAGAATCTGGATCCACGCAAATAGGCAGGTCCAGACAAACGTCCTCCTCATTTTCTTAAATTAGCTGCAGACTTTATAGCTGAGCCGCTTACTTTTAATTTAACTCTTTCCAACAATGAGATTCCTAACATATGGAAATCTGCATATGTTCTTCCTTACTGAAAGGTGGGGATCCCTCAGCTGTTAATAATTATAGGCCAATCTCAAAAGTATGTGTTGTAGCGAAGGTCCTTGAAAAGCTTCTCAGTGAACAACTTAAATTATTCTTGGACACAAATGATATTTTGTCACAGCACCAATCTGGTTTTAGAAAACAACACAGCACAACAACTGCTGCTATTAAAGTAGTGAACAGCATCATTGAGGCATTGGACTGTAAAAACTATTGTGCAGCTCTATTTATTGATTTGTCAAAGGCGTTTGACACAGTTGATCATATCATTCTGGCGGAAAGACTTCACAGTATTGGCTTAGGCATACTGTAGGTTTTTTTTAAAATTATTTATCAGCGAGAACCCAATGCGTCCAATTTGCTGGGTCCTCTTCTTCCTTCCTCCCGATAGCAAAGGGTGTGCCACAAGGTTCCATATTAGGACCGATTCTTTTCACCATATATGTAAATAATCTCTGTAATAATTTATTAAATGCTGCTTACCATTTGTATGCAGATGATACTGTTATGTATTGTTCCTCTGCTTCTATAGAGCAAAGTCTTGATTTCCTCCAGTCTGCCTTTGATGTTTTTCAAACCCATTTATATCAACTCAGACAAATCCAAACTGATGATATTTTCAAATGGCAAAAAGTTACCTTCTATTCTATCCAAGATTTGTACTGCTCAAGGGACTGACATTGAGAGGGTCACTACTTACAAATATCTGGGGTTTATTATTGACCAGAACTTGTCTTTCAAGTTTCACACGGAAAATGTTGTTTCAAAGCTAAAAATAAAATGAGGTTTCTTTGACAGAAATAAATCCTGTTTCTCCTTTCAGACAAGGAAACATTTGATATCTGCAACGTTTTTACCTGTTTTGGATTATGGTGATCTGCTTTATATGAATGCCTCTGACCAGTGCCTAAAGAGCTTGGACACTGTGTACCATTGTGCCTTACGTTTTATTACTGGATGTGGATATCGAGTACACCATTGCACTTTATATGCTGCTGCTAATTGGCCATCTTTGTCTTTGACTTTCCCATTGGTTGGGCTTTATTTTTAAATCTCTGCTTGGGCTTGTTCCCTCCTACATTTGCACATATATGTGTAAAAGACAAAGTCTATATGGCCTGCGCTCCCAAGATTTTATTAAGATGCTGGTTCCTACAGTGAGAACAGAACTGGGTAAAACAGCTTTTAA
>CALSBZ010000201.1:2187344-2220246 GCA_943591055.1 Gobionotothen gibberifrons
TCTAACCCACTTATTCTTTCATGCGTTTACCAAAAACCAGGTTACTGGAGTATCCAGGTCAAAAATGTAGTTCTCTGTAGAGGGAATTGAGGCCACTCAAGTAGAGACTCCGAAATGAAGACAAAGCCGTATTTCAAGTTATTTTATGGCAATGTGTACAATTTTTTAAAATTCCATTTCAATTAATTATCATTGGGGCAGCCTGGGGTTTTCGATTTATTTACCAAATCCACTATTCATGAATGGAAGCTATAACAACACACAAATAAATGAATATTTTACTTTGTTGACTATTTCAATCATCTCCATCTTTAAAAAGAAATGCCGCATTTGGTCCAGGACATTGGCACGTACTACGAACTCACAAAGTATTACTTTTTACAAATCAGGGGATATCCAAGGTAAGAATAGTCCTGTGTAAATATGGCATAACACGACTATATAAAAACACATGAACCATAATGATGAACTAAAAATAGTGGCTGTGAAAGTGCTTCCAAAGAGAATAAGGTGTGAATTATATTTCAAGGGTTACATTTCTTTCCTGAAAAGCCAAATAATATTTTCGCTGACCAATAGAAATGCGTATCCACATTTGCTGGAGATGCGGTTGTAGCTTGGATTTGTAATATGTTTTACACATCACCCCAATAAACTGATAATATATTGCACATTTTATATACTGTAAAGCTCTTTATAGTTACAGTTTATTTCCCTAAAGGTTACGATTGTTTTAATGTAGCTGTCCATTGTGTAGAAAGGGTACAGTAAGTTAATTCAATTGTGTTCCAACCTACATTCGGAGAATAAAAAACTTCACAATAGGAGCATTGTTTCAGATTAATTATCACACACACTCTATGCTGCAAATATAGCCTTCAGTCAGAGCCTCGGGCGTGCCGCCTTGTGTATAATACATAATCTTATTCAATCTAGCAGTGATGTTATTATACAATAAGCTTCCCAGAGGAGACATATTGTCAGGGAATGCAGGCGCTGTCACTTTGTCATGAACATTCCTCTATACAGATTCTGTTGGGAGCCTGAGAATAATAATTTCTTATGCACAGAAAAATAGAGAAGAAAAAGGTAAGGAAAAGGGGAGAAAGAAAAGGAAAAAGGGATACATCCTTAAATGATGAAATGTTCTTCTCTGTTTTTCTCTCTTACCAGTATGCAGCTAAACTATACTGGACTGAATACAAGCTATGACCAGTTTAGATGCAGCTGCACATCTGTCCAATGAACTAATACCAACAATAGTACATTTATTGAAAAATGTTGCCTGAATTCTTGAATAATTTAACATTGTCTGGCTTCTTAACACTTACAAAGGGCCAAACTTAAAATAAGGAAAATACAAGCAACCGAAATGTATACATGTTTTTACTTACCTTAAAGCCCTGGGACACACTGTTGCAGACACACGCTTAGGACAAAATGATACCCTCAAGTCTATAATATGCATACGGAAAGTGTCATAGGTGTTCTACTGCACAGATATAATTCTCTTCTAAAATATGTGTATATTAAAACGAATTACATAAATGTAAGGTGAGCTGAAAAGTATCTTTGAATATTTGTATTTGTACTGTATATCCAGGTGTCTTATATGATTACCTATGTGCTTTTTGCTAAAGAAGTTGAGAGGAGCTGATTTGATTGGCAGGTATTGAAGTCCCGCCTCGATTTTCTGACATTCATCCTGCTCCAGCCTCTGCAAAGTTTGCCCGGAGAAACCCCTGGGCCTGTATTTATCAAGCTGAAGGGAACCTTAGACTTGAAACACTCCTGTCTTAGAGTAGGACCTAAGAGTGATTAATAAAACTCACTTTCAGGAAGTAGAAAGATTACTCCAAAAAAGTGTGTTGCCGCTTTTTTAACGATGCTCTCTGCAGCAAAGTGGACTGCATCATAAATCCCTTTTCTAACAGTCACAGTTTGGAGTGTCAAACTTATGATGCCAGAATAAATAGTTTAAATGGATTTTTGAAGAGTTTACGTGTCTGAAAAACAATGGTTGTTAACAAGTGGCTGAATAGGACTACAGAAGTTGTCGAGGACGTTGTACGTCATTACACCGAACACGTAAACACTCCTGCTAAGTTTGTTTTCCCTGTTCTGATTGAAAGCAAGTACCTGCACTCTAAAAACAAATACTCCGGCTCTACTTAAATAAATCGAGGTAACAATTTGCGTTAATCTTTTTAAGTATTTCCAATTTAATCGATTATTAAATATACCCATTTATAATCTGATTAACTCAATTAGTTCAGTACTACAAACATAATTTGCTTTCACCTTTAAAGATGGAGTGATATTAAGTTGCATTTTGTTTAATTTAAGCTATTGTAATTTATTTATTTAAGTCCATACTACTCAAAAATGTCCATGCAAATTGTTACCTTAATTTGTTTGAGTATTAGAAACTCATTTCTTTGAGTCAAAAATAACATACACATTTAAGTTCCACTTGTTAACAGTTTATTTTAAAATGTTCAAAAATGTAAATAAAGGCATGAACCTGCTTCCACTGTTTTTAACATCTCTTTTGGGTAGTTTAGGTTAAGTGCGCATATTAGCCCCATTAGCATCGCACAGGCTCTTGTCGCATCCGAGATCCGAGAGAAGGACTTCTGTTCCTTCAATCACTATTCTTGCATCCGCAGCCCTGGTCAAGACAATCTTCAGCACCTCATTGCTAACTTCCACTCCACCATCCTGGAATAAGTAGAATAGAAAATACATTTCAGTGTTTTTGGTGCAATCAGATTTGAAAACATTGCATTGTGTTTCAGGTTAACACAAGTTACAATATGATTTAAGCATCGTCTTTACTTACTTAAGTTTTCTTTGAAGAAATCCTCCTTTTCACGAAGACACACCACCAAGCACCGGACTCTTTTATTCTTTCCACTGAATCATCCTTAAAAGGAGAACAGCTGTGAAACAAAGGATACAGGAGGATACAAACAGCTAACTAATCAGTATGCTACGCATGCTACAGTAGCTTAAAAGTAGCTAATGACTACTTGTGTTACACTGTATATGCAGTAAGCAGCTGTTGTAAATTAAACTGAACAAAAATGGCTACTTACCAAGTAACTTGATAGATTATTATTATCCTGTTGTTCCACTGCTACCAAGTGTTCCGCTTCCAGGATGAACAAAGGTTGCTGAAACTCAACATGCTGTCTAGCAAAGTCCGGGCGTGTGTTCAGTTTTGAAACTATACCGTTGAAACTCAATAGATATGAGTTACTCTAACTTACTATATCCCTATAGTTGAGTGAACGCAGAAATATTTTTTTCAAAATCATTACATTTGTAAGTAACATATTTTTGGTTCTTTTTCAGTTTGACCGATTTATTTAAATGAGTTGTAAACTAACTGAAATAAGTTGAGGTAAAAAACTAAATGTTCTATGTCGAAAAAGTATTTGTATTTGTTTTTTAGAGTATGCGCTCTTGCAAACAAAAGCTTCAACTTGTACAATTTTGAATCTGTATTTTTGAATATTGATCTTAAGTTGGCGTGACGTTGAAGTCGTGCGACTCTGCTGTAGTTCGTTTATAGCATAACGTCATTTTTGCTTCTGGCGATTAGATTTATGATTCGAAAAGTAATTATAATTAAGTAGGGTAGACATATGGATATTATCCGGCTGAACAAAACGTGCATTTATCTGTTTTCCACAGACCTTATTTCGAGCTATTTTCCAAAATCCTATGGAGAAATCCCATTGCTTTTTCGTCGAGGGAACCCATGCGCAGCTTATTTCCGGGTAAATAAGTCATCCCTGCACCACTCTATTTAACCAAATGAAGAGAGTAATATGCGAACCAAACATTATTAAGATGTGGTTTTATATGTCAGATTAAATGATGGATATATATCACTTTACAGCTTGCATTTACCGTGCACTATTTCACATTCAGTGATGATATCGTACACTCCACTTCACTTAACGTGAATTCCATTAAACCCAGGGAAAAATTATTCTCTGTAATTTAGCCCAGTATTAAAAAAAAAAACATTAACAACATGTTCATACAGATTGTTTTCTGATTACCTATAAACTAATGAATCTACACATTATCTATGGAGAAGTACAAGTAGTCAAAGCCCACTGAATTTGTTGTCTGGGAAAGACCCAAACTGCAACTTTTGCAAAGCTACATTTTCTTTGTCGATGTAAAGTAAAAATGTAAAGATGGATGGGATACTTTATTTTTTCTGCGGCGAGAGAATGTGTCCTACTTTTGCATCCTGTAAAAGTTCAGTGAAAATTTGAACAGGGACAAATTTGACCACTGTTTCAAAGCATTGATTAGTGCCTATTTTCTTTGTACATAGAGAGACACTGTGAAAACTGGAATAAATGCAGGGAGTGCAGCCTAGAAGTTAAATTGTTCCCACTGCAGGAACATTTTAGTTGTTATGGATGGATCGAAGGTGTACTGTATCTCTCCTTTGTAAAAGTACTCATGCAAATTAAATGGGAACGAGCAGTATTTATTTATTAAAATATCAGCGAGAGGCATTACCTTAGTAACATATTATTTTCTCTTCTCCCAGTGCCCCCCTCCCCTCGACAGGCGGCATTAGTAAATGTGTGCTGACAGCAGAGGTTACCTTGAGCAGGCCGCTGGACCTGGGGGCTGTATGTCTTCATTTACCCTAGTATCTGCAGATGCCAGGGAAAAGGGAAAGTTATTTTCTGTGTCTGGCCCGTGGGGAAAACTGAGGCTAACGATCTTGGCCATGTTGATTGTTACCTTGCTCCTATAATAGCACTTTACTTTTAGGAGCAAGCAGGAAGGATGAGAAGGGATGGGTTGCTTGTGTGTGTGAGTAGGGCATCGCTTTGAACCCAGGCACCCAAAAAAGTCAGGTGTGTGATGTGATTATACTGAACATCTGTGTCGACCCATTAATCATCTGGGTTATTTAGGTCAAACACCTCCAATGGAGGTACTACACAGTGCCCTGAAATATGAAATCCATACTGTAGGTTAGTATGGCATTAGGGCCAAGTGTAAGCACGTTTAATAATACTTAGGTGTGGTTAAGATTGTGTTCATTTAGCCACATATAATAAACCTTGCAATGGCCTACCGTTTACCCTACGTATAGCTTGGTGTTGGCAAGATCATCGTAGCAGCATTACAACTGTATGTTAAATGGAATGTGTGTGTTGTCATTGGCCTGAAAGAAACATTGCTAAAAATGACACTTGTTTTCCCTCTTTTTATATCACTTGTTTTCTTTTTTTATGGAAATCATCGAATACAGTCTATGGTTATCATGCTTATTTCAATGTCAATTTATATTTATTGTTATTTTCATAATACATAGACATCTTTGACAATGTCAACATTGTTTTTATTTTACAATGCTATGATAATGAAAGTTCAGTTTAAATCCAACATCCTGGCGATATTTAATACATTAGCAACTGTGAGCTGTGTTAGTTAAAGTGTGTGCGTATCTACTCTAATGCTGCAATCAACAAAAGCTAACTAGCTTACAACCTACTGTAATTAAGTATTACTTTCAAAGCCAAGGAACACATTATCAATTTGTGGGCTTACAATGTTAGCTTTAAAGTCTTCAACTATTAAACCCACTTTCTGAACTACTGTAAGGCTGTTTAATAAGCAAATAGCTGGAAACAACATTTCCTAGCAACAGTTGTCATCAAGCACATTTTGAAATTAAAGACCCCTTCTTTCAAAGGTTTAAACCTTTTTAAGTATTAACAAAGGGGTCTTAGTGGGCCAGTTAGCTTGGCAGGGAGAAGACAGTTTAGTAGTTTCATAGTAGTTTACTAGTAGTTGCATGCTTGAGAGCGAGAGCGGGAGAGAGCGAGAGAGAGAGAGAGATGGATGGATAATTAGATGGATGTATTGATAGAAATATAGATTAAAAGCCATGACATTGTCGCTTTCCTTTTGTCCTTATCACCTTTGAGCGTAGCTCATTATCATTATTTCATACAGATAAAGAGTGCATATGAACGGCAGGGAGTAGGAGTCTTAGCCACAGAGCCAAAATGAAGGGTTGTTACAGTTAAATGCAGGCTGAAACTGTCATCTAATCCTCGGGGTGGCTATCGGTAAGAAAACTAATAGGCTCATCAGTAATCATGTCCAAATGTATTGTTCATCTTGTTCTAAAAAGCACCTCTAGATAGCACTATAGCAATCACTTCAGAATGATCTCTTCGGATATGAGGCAAGAAGAAGACCTGATAATTGGTTTGGGAGATTTCATAAAGTTAATAAACTCAACCAATTGCCTTGAAAGTGAGTGAGATTAAAGCCAAAAATCTGCTTTGTTAAGATTGAACTATGAGTTTATATTTGACTGACCAGGCACTGAACCGAGTCAACCAAAAATGTACAACAGACTGCTTCACAGCTGGACTAATTCACATTTTTAAACTTACAATGAAGATGTGTAAAGTGTAAAGGGTCGTGACTCACAAAGTATTATCAGTCAACTAAGCAGTTCCTCCTAACTCTACAGAGCTTTTGGGACTTTTTTAAGATAATTGTTATGTTAGACTCAGGTGCACAGGCAGGTACTGATCTGCTGCTGATTAGCTGTAGAGAAGACAGGGAGAAGAGAGAAAAGCAGGAGGGAATGACAACCACACAAGTACAGCCTGCCTGGCACGTAACATCCACAAAGGCCCTGCTTGGATTCACTTGCACAGCTCTAAGAAACTTTGTTTTAACCAACCTCAGGCAGATGTTCTGATAAACCCACCATATACTCAAAAGGGAACATATTTGTATAATATGAGCACAAACAGTGGTAACCCGTAAGTGAGGTTTGGAAAGCTTCTTAAAACATCGATGGCATTTATTCTTAAGTCTTGGAAGAAGGATCCATTATGTATTTCCCTTTTGGGGTTTCTTTCTTTTTACAGGGTCATATGTCTTGAGTTTATACAGTAGCTGCCCCCAAGTGGCCAAATAATCAATCAGTGCAGTTGAAACTACAACACAACTATTTAATATTATTGTTGCCTCAGGATTCAAATCACCAAGTCGTATAATATATTTTATTCTAGATTTATATTATTAAATATCTTAATTGGTACTAAGTTGGCTAGTTGTTAGACCATAGGGGAAGCAGTCAGCCTTTGTCTGATAACGCTTGTGGCTTTTGTATCTAATTTGCCAAAGATATTGGTTGGTCATCATGAAACTGTAAGAGCCCTGAGCTAATTGTATTGACATGTGAAGAATCTCTATAGAAATGTCAAGGGGTAAACACTAGGCAATTTCATTAGATGTCCAAAGGAGCACAAATACACAAGTTGGAACACACGCATCATTCTAATGTACCTTGATTCACTGTGAGCCGGCTCAATTTATTGAATTGAGTTTAGATTTAATTTGCATCCTAATTCGACCCTCGCACCTTTGACTTAAGCTCAGGGGGCTTTTATTGCTCCCACTCTGTAATCAGTCAGTTATTCATGAGTTCTCTGAATACCAATGGTCTTTCTCCTCCGGCTGCTCGGAACATTTCAGGCATTGTTAGTGTTCACAGGCTCTCTGTGTGTGGGTGGCGAAGTTTGATACCACACTTATATTTTTCATAAACAAGCAACAACAACAAAAGATGAAACTATGTGAGTGGTGCCACTTTGCCGTCAAATGCACTGTTATCCATCAAGTATTTTGAATTACAAAATATGATGACTGGATATAAGGTTGAAAGAAGATGTCAAAGCCAAAAGTCTAGGCTTGGATTTCTCAACATATACTAAACACTGTTATGTGTGTTATCTCAACTGTGAGATTTTGAAGTTACTTTTGTGTACTTTTACTTAACTTCGACTGACCTACATTCGCCAGAATGCCCTTTGGCAAACCCCAGACTGTGTGCTTGAATTAATAATTTGTATTGTAGGTAGAGGAAGCAACAGTGCTGCTGGACTTTTTCCAGGCCAAAAAACAGTACTCACCCTTCCCGATCAATATGTGACTTGTCAGGATGCTTTATTACACCCTGGTCTATGTTGGCTACTGCTGGGGCGAAATGGGTACAGTTGTGCATTTTCCATATCAGTGTGAACTTTGTTTATAGCCATGCTTCAGCCCTGGCTCCCGGGAGAGATATTCCAGTCAATCGGTCTACCACTTTTATCCATACAGAAAAGTCTGGATATTACTGGCTGAAGACCATACCATTTGGTAAATATATTCATGGTCCAAAGAGGATGAATCAAACTGAATCATAACCAAAAACAGCAGGTCAAAGGGTTCATTTGTCCTGTGAATTATATCCACATTTAAATGATTTGGGGGAAATTGATTACAAGAATACAACTTTTCTAACATATAATCATTCCTGCATTATGTAAGATGCCCTAAGAGCTACCAGTAGGTTGATATATGTAAAAAACAGATGGATTGCCATTACCTTCAGCACAAACATTCACTATCACATTCCATTAAGTCTCTTTCTTAAGATCAATAGCAATAGCAATAACAAATAGCAATTGTCAGCATGCTAAAAAACTGCAATGGTGAATATGGTAAACATTTTACGGTACCACTTTACAATAAGACTACCCTTATAAAGGATTCATAAAGGGTTTATAATTATGTTATTAATTAGGTTGTAAACACTTTATTAATCATTAAGGGTCTTAAACCAGTTCTAACATAGTTGTCTCACTATTTGGCAAGATGACTAAGCCTTATATTGGCACTAGCTTACTTCATCTTCTTCATCAGCCAGCATCCTTGGTATTGCTCACTGAGTTCATTCCCCCCCTTCCATCCTGATGTTTCTTGGCATCTCTTACAGTATGACCATTTATTTATGACTTACTAACATTTATAACTGCCAAAAGGGAGCCTTGTAAAGTGTACAACACATTCCCATGTATTAATGAGTTACTACCATTTATTAAGCCTTAAAGTTATACATAAATTAGGGCGTGGTCACATTGAGTGACAGGCATGTCCAGTGACTGCTGCTGTTAGCTTTCTGCTCTGCTAGCAGCTCCGTGATGTTACAGGGACTCTGCCTGCTCAGCTCATCCGGGAAACACAACTTGAACTCGGCCGTGTTTGTTGTGCTGGTGCCTTGTGGACTATTCTTCATGCTTATATCGGACTATTGTGACTCGCTCCGCGTTTAAAACAGACGGTGCATGAATGCGGTTTTGCGGTAAGTGAAATTCGAGTACTTCATTAATGTGTTTATGTTTTTAGTCAGCTAACGTTAATGAATGTTAAGGCTTGGGTTAGCATGTAGTAAGCGAGTGGTAGCTACATCTGTGCGAACAATGCTAATCGTAGCCTCCAAGTTAAAACCTAATAGAGAAGTGTTAAGCATTAAGTGGGATAATACTGTAGAACAAACGGCTTCTGTTTGAGGTTAGTAAAATAAGGTCATCCTTGTAAGTTAGAGATATTTTATTAGGTAGGTAACGTTATGCATTGATAAGGTTAATTTAAATGTGCTATGATCGTTTATGTAGACAAGCTAACGTCAAAGTAGTGTTGAAGAGCGGCGTAGTATATGTGAAATTAACCTCACAACAAGATGTGTGTATATTACAAATATTAATGTCATATTTCAAGATGATTACTTAGATATATTACAATATGGTTGGTTGAGCTGGAGTTCATTATTGAGTGTACATGTTAACGTCACAGTCATATCTAAAGAACGAACCCAAACCTTGATCTTTTTATTAATTGTATTACCAAATTGGTATCAAATAAATAGTAAGCATTGGTAATACCAATGCTGATAAAGTAAACAATATTATTTGAGTATTTGTGTCTGGGAGAAGGTACTGTACCCAGTTCCTATGTTCGGCAGTTATAGACTGGGCTTTCGTGTACAAGAGAATACACTTTCTTTTTCTTTTTTTTAAATCAATATGGACCATTACTGTATAAGTATCCTTAAATGATGTTATACTGTACAATGCACCTAATAAACAAGTATGGCATTTTGAAATATGATGTGCAACAATTTCTACTTAATTTGTGTGCATTTTGTTAAGATGATATTTGATGTTATGATTTATTTTGTGTTAGTATGCACATGGACGCTTTGGACATACCTGGAAAAGGAAGAAATGGGTCTTCGGAATGATGGGAGTTAAAGACAAAAGGCGGAGACTAGTGTTGAAACTAGTGGAGAAACGATCAAGATACCACCTTGTCCCTCTGATTAGACAGCATGTTAAGTCAGGAAGTAGCATTATTAGTAATGAGTGGAGGGCATACAGGAGAGTGCTGAGTAACGTGGGGTACAACCACTACACCATAAACCACAGCAGGTGGTTTGTGAACCGCCAGACAGCAGTCATATCCAACATAATGAAAGAGCTTGGTCGACCGTCAAAGGACATGTCCGAGACTGATAGGAAACCGTACAGAGAGTTTGTTGGAGGAACACCTCAAGGTTCTTGAATGGTCCTCTTGGCTTGGCTCTGGTCACCCTGATGGACTGCTTGGACGCTTGTTCAAGAATATACACAAAGCCTTTCCAGTCTGACTACCATTTACCAGGTCTTTCATTTATGTCTGAGAAAAGCTTTTGTGTTTAAATATGTGTATCAGTCATACTAAACAGCAGAGGTGGGACCAAGTCATTGTTTTGCAAGTCCGAGTCAAGTCTCAAGTCTTTGCGCTCAAGTCCGAGTCAAGTCTCAAGTCTTTGCGCTCAAGTCCAAGTCAAGTCTCAAGTCAGGATGGGCAAGTTCAAGTCAAGTCCAAGTCCTAAACTTTGACAAAACGAGTCATAAACAAGTCATTATGTGCTTTTCACCAAATGTAATGACATCGATCAACAGAATAATACTCAATAATCAAACTGCTCTTTATTAGTCACAATCAGAGCACACTGTGCTCACAGGGAGGGTGGGGGCTGGAGCTATTGGAGCTAAAACGAGCCGTTAAAGGCAGAGAGTGAAATTCAGTGAATACACGTAGTTTACAGAGATACTGTATGAGAAACCAATGTGAGTTTGGAAAATTGCACAATATAAATCTATTCTAGTAGACCTCAACAATGGAATTATGATCAGTGGAAATGGCCATGACATGGGACCTTTAAGTATATTTTGATTCTAATACTTTTGTACTTTTACTTGTAACATTTTGAATGCAGGACTTTTTATTGTAACCGAGTATTCCTACACTCTGGTACTTTTACTCAAGTACAAGATCTGAACTTCTCCCACCTCTGACAATAAATCCTGAGTGGTTACCTGCTCTGAAGGTTATTTTCATTTTACAAATCCTGCACTCAGCTTTGCTTTCTCCAATATCATTGAAATGCAGCCAGATGCTGCTTCTTTTTCGGTTTTCGCTAATTTCTTGACTTTTTCCCCGTCGCTCTGTGCAGCTGGCCTGTACCACTACACCTGCTCTGCCCCCCACCCTTCTTTCACATAATGGTATGATCCTAGTGTGTCCTTGCATATGATTGGCCGCATGGTGGCCCAGCTAAATAAAGTCCCGCCCCTGCCTGCAAGGATTATCAGCAAGAGTAGAAGCAGCTGGAGATTCTGCTCTCCCCGACGGGAGTCTGCTCTTCTAGCGGCATCTCGCGATTGGCGTGTTGGAGAGCTCTGCATTAAATTATCAAGTCACCTCAAGTCAGAGGGCTCAAGTCCAAGTCAAGTCCCGAGTCTTTAGTGTTCAAGTCCAAGTCGAGTCGCAAGTGTTTTGTGATTGTGTCAAGTCGAGTCTCAAGTCATCAAATTGATGACTCGAGTCTGATTCGAGTCCAAGTCATGTGACTCGAGTCCACACCTCTGCTAAACAGTCATTACTATGAGTCCTAATTTTCTTCATGTGTGAATAACATTTTTTGCTTGGCTCTTTTGCATCTTACTTTGCATTTCATGTGAAAAATGTGTATTAGGTAAGCGTGAATGTTATAACTCATCCATAAATGGACATGTGTATTGAACTTAAAAATAACGCACCCTTTCAGTAGTTATAAATTAGTTAGTTAGTGACTCATCAATAGATGGTGATGTGTTTCACACTTTACAATAAGGCTCCCTTTTGGCAGTTATAAATGTTAGTAACTCATAAATAAATGGTCAAGAGATGCCAAGAAACATCAAGATGGATGGGGGGAGAATCAACTCAGTGAACAACAGATACCAACGATGAAGAAGCCAAGTAGCCAACATAAGGCTTAGCAGTACAGATCAATGTGGGCTCACTATTTGGCAAGCAACCGGTCACAGTTGCCCAGTTTATCTCATGTCTTATAAAAGCTTATTAATGATTTATAAAGTGTTCACAACCTAATTAATACATTAATTACAAACTATTCGTAAACCCTTTATAAGGGTAGTTTTATGGTACCCATTTTACATACATTTTGCTCAGCCTCACAGAGCCACTAGTGTGACTGTAGACTTTTATCTGTGTTATTTCTGAGAGACAAACCAACCCTGGCGTTTGATTTGCTTCAAAGGACATTCACCACTTGAGTCTGGATGTTAACGTCAGTCTAACTTTTTGCCTGTCCTTCTGCCTTCTCGGCCAAACATGTGGTCCATTGCAATGGTATCTCGAATAACAATTCTTTGTATGATCATGTTTTCTGAACGATGCTGATGTTTATAGTGACGTTCTGACCTTAACTCTAAAAATACACTTGAGCTTAAAAACTCAAAATTAAATGGGTAGCAGAGTTTACCATGGATTGCTAATTCTTTCACACAAACCTAAAGATTTGTATTTACTTTGTCCATCACTCCTTGTATTATGAATCATTTTCAGAAAATGGACACTGGTGGTCTTGCAGCCCAACATACTTAAGTCGAGCAAGCTACAAGCCTTAGATTGGTAGCCTTATTCTTAAGTAAACAATAGCTCCTGGAAATATTGTGATGCATCACCATTGTTTCTCCATTTATTAACAGGTATATTGCATAATCTATAGTGTTTTCTAACATTACTCAAATAATTTGGGGGAATTTTTCTTTTTGATCATTTTACAGTCAGCTGAGCATGAGATGTGTGAGCATTTCATTGTAAGGCTGACTGCAGAAGCCCCACAGCTGCAAGTTTCCCTGCAGTAAAAATGAACACTGTTAATCTTCACACAAATTCCATTCCACCCTTTTTTACATTTTAGGACTAGCTTTATCTGTTCTAAAGCTTTGAGCAGTGGGGATGAAATAGCATGCCTTTAACTTGTCGACCATACAGTATGAAAAACCCTTGGCTTGGCGCAGATGGTTGCTTCTGGAGGACGATGTGTGTTTCAGGACATGGTTGCTTACGCATATGAGGGCAGGCATTCAGTGTCATGATAACACACTCCTGAATAGCTGTCTACATCCCTGTCTGGCTTTACTGGCCAACCAGAAAGCCCACAGGACGGTCCCTTCTGCTAACGGCCCCTTCACCCCTGGCCTTTTTTGAGATTTTGTTCTCATTTCCTGCCCATGCCTCCCTCTCTGGATCTCCATCGGTCCCCTAGGCAGCGGCAGGTGCACTTAGGGGGCTATGGAGGGTCTTTGCCAGGAGCTTGAATGAAGCCTTTATAGACCCAGTTTCAATGTCCCCCCTGTTTCCTCGCGTGCCATCATAGGAAAACCACTATCATGCCTGTTATGATCTACAGCCCTCCGATCGTGGCTTCTCCCCGCCCGGCAAGGGGCTTTCAAAAAAGACCTCCCAGGGGTTTGTGATGCTCCATTTCAATCAGGCTCTTGAATCAGAGCACCCACCTCCTGCCTCACATGCACACACTCACCACAGAGACAGAAACTGCATGTATCTTCAAGGCAGAACAAGATAGACATAGGAGTCTGACACCCCAGCTTTCAGAGGAATTACTGTAGAATTAAGCTGGTGAAGTGAGAGGAGAGGAGAAATGAGTCAGCACAGCCTGTCATTGTCACAAGTCTCGCCTAACACATGGGCCTCAGTAAAGTCAGAGATGCCAGTTACTTTAGCTCTTTAAAAAATCTGCAACATTTCATCTAAACAAACATGTTATGCAACCACCGCTGATTGCTATGCAACAGTGAGCCAACCTATTTTCAGCTCATAGAGGTTTTTACATTTACTGTTCTGAACTCCCTGTGTTTTTACTGGCAAATAATGATGTGGATGAACAGGATGTATTGCATTCAATAATATAAGATGTGTGTATGATTACTGCAGGAAATGGATAGTTAGCATAAGCAGGTAAAGTCACCATGCAAGACAAAGAAAGGAATACCGGGTTACTACCCAGTATCCCAAGATGTGTTTGTTCCGAGATCTACAATCTGAAAACACAGTACTTTTTGATTCAATGTTTGCTCTCCCTAGAGATAGAAACAACCTGCCCACCAAACAAACATTGAATGACTGACAGAATATTGGATGATTCTGGTTGTTTTCAGACATGATAGTAGCTGTTCTAGTGTTTCAATGTCAGTCTCTCAGGCGGTCAGTCCAACACTTCCAGACAATTTTTCCCGAGTCAGTAGCAAGTTTGTCAATTTTTTCACGCAACCAGAACCGTAACATGAACGCCAACACACACATGTACCTGCCTGCACTTTTACCTGACATCATGTGGACTAAATTCTTCCATTTTGATTGGTTGAACGTGCTGCCGATGCCTGTAAGCTTATTTTTGGATAATAAATCACTAAACTCTCAGGGTCTGCCTTGACTGTTTGGGTTTTAGCATTCAACATAACACTCAATGACATCATAAAATGCACTCAGTTGCTAATGCATTCTTAAAAACAGCCCCACAATGAGTCCAACCTTCATGAAGGTTGACATGTACAGTTTTTGTTTAACTATTATAGAGTCTAATCTGGTGTAAACTGGGGGACACCACACCACCTAGCTATTTTATTTGTAAAAAAACAACTTTTAAATACCTCAAATTTAAAATATTTGTTTAATAAAAAATAAATCAGTAACACTTAAATCAATACCATTATGTTAATAAACTATCGAAATATAAATAAATATAACACAAATAAATTAAATACAAGTTTATTGATTAATAATACATCGAACATAGTTATATATTACATATACACTATATAAATAAGTATAATATTTATTACATACTCCTAATGAGTTTTGCCTCTATTGCTTTAATGCACCCTACAAATATAATCCCAACCTAAGATGTCCATGTTTGCTTATACCTAAGCAAACTCAATTATTTGACCAGTTTGTCCTTAGAGTTATGAAGAGAAGTGCTGATTATTGACAATTGAACCGTCCTTTTTATTTGGACATTACAGAAAATCATCACAATAAAAAACAAATGGGTAAGTGGTATGGCGATATGTTTGTGTTCCAGGCAATGCCACGTGTCTTTCAGGCTCCAGTTTAGTCGTCATGGTCAGCTGGTTCAACATGTACTCATGCACCCGAGTGCTCCTGCCCTTATGAGATTGGGGTCATCTATTGATTGTTACAATCTATGACAAACTACTGGAGATAAATCAGATAATTCATTGTGTCTTCTTTTTATCTGTAATGCAAAATGTTTGATGCATCATTAACAATAATCTCAATGGGTTTTTGTTGAGCCACTTTTGTCTTGAGAGAAGCGACACATGCACCATCTTCAGTTCAATTTGTTATGATCTGGTGTGCTGATAACTTTTAAATGTTTTCCAACAAAGATAGAGCTTTATGTGTTCTGTTTCCACATACCTGCAAAGCGCTCTATACGGGCATAAAGTACAATGAGCAAGCTAATGAGGTACATCTAGCTAACATGAATGCAGTAATACAAATATTGTTGGAAAGGAAAAATGAACGGAGCAGTAATTCAATGGATTCAACCAGCAGACTCATGCCACAAAATCCTACACACTGGTTAAAAAAAACAAAGAAAACATTGCCTCACATAGCGTTAGTTTTATTGAGCCATGCAGACAGTTTGAGATATATTTGTCTAGGTTTTGACATTTCTGCATCAAATAAAATACATTGGTGGTAAAAATTACGTTTAGTAAACTTACAATAACCCATGAGGTTGAATTAAGCCACTTTTTCCCATTTCTTTCTCTATGGGTGATGTATAAAGTGTGCTTACATTTAAAAGTCGGACTCTACTGTATACAAGCTATGTTTAAACTTCACTGTCTGCAAAATGAGAATACAATAATATAACATCTACCAGTGGGTACATAAACCTAGCTACAAATGTATTAAGGGAACATGGATTATAATAATAATGTTACCTACATTACAACAACAGTCAACCTGGGTAAGTAATGTCAAATCCAAACCACAATGGCCGAAACCATTCCTGTTTAAATACAGAAACTAGATCAAGTTGGTTTTATTTAAAGGACTTGTGTCTATATCATATACTGTATACAAGTGGAAGTAGCCCCTGTTTCGTCATCCATTGGTTTGTGGTCTACCTTTTGAAGTGTTGTATTTGCCGTTTTGCCCGTAATACTTTTTTATTTGACTTAATCTGGGCCCATTATTTACATTATGGACATCGTGCTATATTGAAATAGACCCCAAACTAGTAATTGAAACCATAAAGTCATTGGAAAAAGGTTTGCTGAGGTAATTAATCAAGTGAGAAGTATGGGGTCTATTTCATAGACTTCTAGGGATGTAACGATATATCGAATATCGCGATATCGCGGTAAATAGATGTCTCAATACTGTCGTGAGACTGAGAAAATATACCGCGATTTTTGTTGTTGTTGTAATAATAAAAAAATAAAATAATTTTTTTTTTTTAAACCTTTATTTAACCAGATGGTCCCATTGAGATCATCAATCTCTTTTTCAAGGGGGACCTGTCCAACATGGCAACAAGTAGTACATACAACAACAGATAACACAAAAGGACATCGTATTTACAGGGCTACATGTACATACCTAGAGACATTGACAAGTACCAACAGTATATTTATATCTCGCCCTGTCAATAAGCCTCACCTTCTTGGCAACAACTGTATTGTTTTTGAAGTGGTGGAGAGACAATGCACAGTTTGACCCACTGCTGTCACCCATGGCCAAAGCATAGCTCTCTGTCCCAGCAACATCAGTACCAAGCAAGAGAGTTTTTTCCACAGCAGGGGATATTGTAAACGCCCAAACATCCCAGCTTCTACCTGCAAATGTGGACATGCTCATATTCAGGGTTGGGTTGTAACGGAATACATGTAACGGCGTTACGTAATCAGAATACAAAAATCAAGTAACTGTATTCAGCTCGCGTTACATTTGAAAAACGAGTAATCTGATTACAGTTACTTTCGTAAAGCTGAAGTGAATACATTTTGGATTACTTATTGGAATTATTGGTGGAAAGATTTCCTCACAACATGTAATATTCATTACTAAAGGTACAGCCAAATCATCACAGCGCTCAAAAACTATTACCGCCGCAGACGTTTGAAAAAAAAGGAGCGGGTCCGCTCGGTGAAACAATAACAGCGAAACATGGAGGAACAAAAGTCTGTGTTTAAGTCGTGTGTGTGTAGAGGTGTGTGTGGTTAAAACACATCAGCCTGCGGTCGCTCTTTAGCCTTATGATTCTGAAGGTAAACACAGCGAAGGCGGTGCGTGAAAGGCACTGCGCGCTCCTCTTCTCAGAGGCTGAGTTAACCCTCCCGCTGCCTCCTGGTGCTGCAGAGATGTCATGAAGTGAAGGAGGTTTTCCTTCTATAAAACAGCTGTGGGCAGCAGATAGGCTACTGTGAGTGTCACGGACATGAATTCATAGATCAAGGCAGACTGGTGCACACACTCTCCTGTTTTGCCGATCCGGTGCTTAAACAAATAGCTCTACACCCCTGGCCGACATGTCCTTAAAATGAAGTCGGAGTTCGACATTTTAATTCATGTCCTGCCAACACTGGCAGGACAGAAGGCGACACGCCCGTTCTAAGCCGTGTTCCTCACTCCTCACATCCCAAGCTGCATCCCCAAAAAGTTTATTATGTTGTTACATCGTTTCAGATATTATGTTTCAGTTGTGCTCTTGATAAGCCATTAAAACAGTAAAAACACGTTCAGTTTCCTTTTGATTTTTGTGTCTCCTGTTCACCAAAACATAACTATCTGTGATGGAAAAAGAAAGTAATCCAAAAGTAATCTAAAAGTAATCTGATTACGTTACTTTTTTAAGACACGTAACTGTAACTGTATTCGGATTACTTTCAGAGCCATGTAATCAGTAATCAGTAACTGATTTCATTTACAAAGTAACCCTCCCAACCCTGCTCATATTCCTAAAAGATAACCTTGATGATGCTGAGTGAGTGAGTGAGTTAGAGTTGAGTTACTTGAAAAACTAAAGTGAAACTTGATTTATTCTATTGCAGGGTCTGATTATTATATTGTTGACACTTAAGATACTACTATCTTACTAAAATGCTGTACAAATCAGATTTATAATTTAATAAAGAAAAAAAATTCAAGTAAAAAAAAGAATTTCACATTTATTTTCCTTTATTTTTCAATATCGCGATAAATATCGTACCGTGGACTTTTTATCGCGATATTATCGTACCGTGAGTTTTGGGTATCGTTACATCCCTATAGACCTCTATTCATTTTATACTATAGTTTACAAGCTGTGTAGTCAGTGCGTGCCGCCTGCTTGCGATTAAAAAGTATGCATGTTTAAGACACTCAAAACCACCTGCTTGGGCTGTGTACTGCAAAATAGGGTTGCTAAAAACACCAAATGTAGATGGACAAGACTTTCCTCATCCTTTCATTGTAAAGCCTGCTTGTTTTGACTTTGGCTAAAACATTTCCAAGAAATGTAAAAGTTGTTTATGCTGCAGACATAATTTCTGATTCAGCATTTGAAACAAAGATGTAGTACATTTATAAATAATGTAATAAGGTCTTTGAATTACATACTGTAGAGATATGGGGTTCATTCTGATGTAAACAAGTGACTGTTTCACTCGATGCCTGTCCAT
This sequence comes from Gobionotothen gibberifrons, assembly GCA_943591055.1. Taxonomy (NCBI): domain Eukaryota; kingdom Metazoa; phylum Chordata; class Actinopteri; order Perciformes; family Nototheniidae; genus Gobionotothen; species Gobionotothen gibberifrons. The sequence goes on from CALSBZ010000201.1 coordinate 2,206,295, forward strand.
TTGCAACCTTTCTCCTGAAACGTGCATTCCCGTGATGATTTATTGACAAGCCGTAATAGCCAGAGCAGAGCAAACTGCTCATCATGTAGATGCCTTGAGAGCAGACATACAGAGAGGGGTTAATCATGTAAGGTGCCTCCAAAGTCACTTCCTCATTCACTTAGAAATGTTCATTCCCCTTCATCCTTGGTTGTGTATTCATGAAGGTCCTTTAAGCATATGCAGGGACCACTTCCCATTCCATCCTCACCGCCAATGGCATTTTAAAGAAAAAAGCCTTTGGAAGGGCAATTTGTTAATTATTAATTGACCCATGCACTTATGCACTGTAGTGATGATGAAGAAATGCTTTCAGGAGCCTCTGCCCCCCCCCCCCCCACACATCGACAACAGGTTTTAAATCAAAAACCTTGATGGTGAAACAATGCAAGCGACAGCCAAATAGTAGAGTTGCCCTTTGCACCAACAGGGGGTGGCAAAATATATTGATTTGAACTATCTGGGAACAAATGGCCCCCACCCACCCACAGTGATTCACAATGATCTTTTTTCGAACAACGCAGCGGCATTGCCCTCTATCAAATCGGTTACCCGTCAGCCATCATTCCAATCCAGGGTTTTTTAGCGTTGGCACTGGCACTCAATCAGCGGTCCCTCTTTGGATTTGTACTGATACTGCCAAAGACTCCATTGTCTTATTAAAGTGCAGTCAGCGAGGCAGTGGCGTCGCAGGGTAGGATGAAGCAGCCTACGGGAGGAGAATGAAGAGCTAGTGACAAGCAAATTCATTACACCACTTTTGTTGATGGTGTTGTAAAATAGAGTGTGAGATGCCGCACAAAGGTCATCCTCTCGCACGCTTTTGTTGTTGGGTAAGGATCTGAATGAGTAAGTCAGGAGAGACATTTTGACCCTTTTCGTGCATCCGGCAAGCTTATTGATTTTCGCAGAGATTCCTGTTGTGTTTGAACTAGGTGGGCCATGATATGTGACGAGCACCTTGATGGATTTGTGTCTTGCGAGATTCATGAAGCAAATCCCATGTTTTGCAGCACACAATAGGATGACTGCTTAATATTCATCTTGTTAACAAGTTATAAAACTGTGCTTTCACTTTTTATTCTAAGAATCAGTGGCAGCAGTGATGTGAAGACACTTCCTCAGCCTTGAAACAAGCACATCTTTTGTTGTCTGGGCACATACTGAGACGACTAAACTAATCAAACATTAGAGTTTTGCCACTATTAGAGAAACTCCCTCTGGAGGGAATGTTGAGCTTTTAGCCTTTGCAGACCATTTACATGCACAAAAACCCATACTCCAGGAAAGGGAAAACCCAACAAAGCATAACAGGGCCCCTTTAAGGTGAATACTTGTTTGCAGCATCATTACCATGGTATGTCCAGCAATGGGCCATAGGTCTCCAACATCATTGAGATACCTTATTCGTCGAGATATACAGACTTCACAGAGATTTATTCAAAAGAAGATCTTCAAGATTATTACTACGGCTTTGTAGAAACCACAGTATGTTGCAATATTACATCTGCAATGGATTAAACTGCTCCGTCTGTGGCCCAAACCTCTCATTATATAACAAACAAATGTTGACATTTTGAACACACAGCAAAATATAAATAACAAGGGACTCATTAACCACGTTATGATGCTTAATTGATCCCAGAGTGATGAAAAAAAGATTGCTTGTTCTTATCACGCTTTAACTCCTTGTACATAAAGTGCAAGTGGAGCAAAATACAGTAATTGCCGGGCAGCTGCAATCTAATAAATGCTTAATTGGTCTGTGTTTGCACTGTTACATAGAAGCTCACACATGACATATTGCACAGTGGTGCCATTTTGCCAGAAGCCCAGAACACATCAAGGTGAGTTAAGGATCTAGGCTGCAATTATGGCGTGAACTTCTCACATGGGCTCTCTGCATAATGAATGAACCTTTACAGTATTGGGGTCATCAAGAGGTTACAGTCTTAAATAAGCTTAAGGATGAAAAGGGGCCAAGCCTAACCCGGCCACCCATGATCTTTTGGATTCTTGACTTTAAAACTCCATAATTATGCAATCCTGTAAAGAAACTCATTTGTGAAATAAATTGGCTCCACTATGGATTAATTGTATGCCACCTTTCAGCTGATAATGCCATTTATTCACACAATTTCAGGTAGTGAATACAATTTGTGTGAATTTCTGGTACATACTGAGCTTTGCAGGATGCTCCATCTGTGTTTCACAAATATCAGGCTTGGAGGGGGGGCTCGCAAATGTGAACACCCATGTGTGCCAGCTCCCTGCCGGCCAATAGTAAATGCTCAAAGCGGGCGATGCACAATGGGAGCTGACAAGTTTGTTGATGTGATGAATGTACAGAAAGTGTTTGTCATTGTTTACTAAACAAATTATGATTCATGCTTTTGGTGAGTGGGCTGCAGAGGGGACCACAGAAGCCTTATGTATTACAATTAATTGGGAAGTAAGTGAAATGCAAGACACTACATCAGTGTGTCAAGGCTGATATCAGGAGCTGTCCTTCCAGACGGAACACGGGATCATTTCTGTATTGGTTATTCAGTCTGAAAATGAACCAAACATCTGCATATTAATATGCAACTAAGGGGATTTTCTTTGAAAATGCCAAAATATGACAATAAACAAACAACCCCAGAGCAAGAGTCTGACTCTGGCATGCTGATGTTCATTAAAGAGCTAAGCAGTCATTTGTTAATGTAATGTGTACTGGGATTATAATTGGAAAGGAACTAATTGCATTGTAGGTTCAGGCAGTAACTCAAACTAGAGGGCTTGTATTGCTACATAAAGACACAAAATAAAGCAGCCTAATGTGAACTAATCTTCCCAGAAAACTTAAGCTCATATTTGAGTTGGGATTTAGTTGTTTGCAGCTTTTTGTTATGGGCTAGCTCAACAGCTGGTGATTTGAAAGCTTCCATTTAGCTATGTACAGCATCACAAGGTAACATTAAGGAATCTTCTTCAATGATCTCTAAACATTGAGTAAATTCAGAGGTGCCAAAGGCCAACATTAAGCAGGGGGCAATTCCAGAAATAGATTGTAAAAAGTAGTCAGATTGTATAGAAGTGAAAAAAACCACTTTATTACCTTATTGTAGGGATGTCAATACCCAGCCTATGCTTGGGGGGGCTACCTTGTTATTTAACGGTTGCTACCAACACTGTGTGGTCTGGTTTGGGTCATGTTTCCATCCTTAAAACTTTAATCCTTTCAAGAATAGAGTGTTTTTGGTTACCAACAAATGTTTGGATCAGTGTTTGGTTGTACTTAGAATCTTTCTTTCATGTCACTTCTGGTTCCAAAAAACTACAAAAATGCCAAACTGCTGGCTTCAAAGCTATGTTTTTTTTTACCTCCAATCACTTCTGCACTCTGCTGCTCCTCTTTTAATTTGTATGTCTCTAATCGACTCTGTGTCATGATTCAGTCAAGCAAGATACTAAATTAGCCTGATTGACACTGAGGTAGCAAACTTAATGGGCTTGAAGTAAGCACTGAACTATATGCAATTAATGTTGTTAATGTCGAGAGCAGGCTTCCTCTGATTAAGAACATGTTTACTTTGAGAGGATGAGGGACCATCTGACGAGCTCTGCTCTAATCAGTTAGTCATCTTCTTTTGCACCAATTCACAGTCTAAAATGTAGCCTGAACTCTTTAGTTTAGTTATGGTTGTTAAGCTGGCCTTATATTTTAAAACTTCCAATAAGAAGCTGAGTGAGATGAATGGCACTGCTTTTGTCCACAGGGAGAAGCCAAGATATGTTTTAGAGAGCAGAGAGGTATATCGACAGCCTTGACTGATCAATGCCGCCAAACATTGAACAAATGAACCAAACTTTTGCCTGTGAATGAAAAATTTGTTATTGGGAACTTCTTTTAACTCCACGTTGTTTACTGCATTTTCTATCCATCTTAAAAGGAAGGGAAGGTTTCTAACTTCCTGGCTGAATCAGTCAATGGAGAGCTGTGGACAGACGTGTGACCTACATGACTGCCGATGTATCGAGCTGCCTTTCACCACTACTGATGAGCTTCACGAGTCAGAAGTCATACTTTAGAGACTGACCCTGCAGCACAAAACCAATATGTTGTTCATCATCTTGGTGGCAGTCTTTTTGACTAAGAGGACGTATTTGGATTTATTACATGGCTTTGTTGAATACTTAAATCCCATTGGTCAATTTGGATATTTCAGAGGTCGTTAATTCTCCTAACAGACCGGTGCTAAGAAGGATCAAAGGACTATGTGCAGTCATATCAAGTCACCCAAGTCTGGTTACGACCAACAAACATTAGTTTTCTCCATCAGTAAAAACAAAATATGGAATACTTTATTTTAATTCATTTTTATATTGAAAGAGATCATGAAGGGTTCACGTCGGGATCCTGATCATTATGTTGGTGTTCTTTTTTTGGTAATGACCGCTTCGCTGCACATTGTTTTATCCTAGGAGTTGGTCAGCTTGAAGCGTTAATCAGTCAAATAAAAAGAGGTCAGAATCATTTTTTTATGGCTTTAATATAAAAAAAGGATCTATTTTTAGCAATGCCTCTGTCTAGTTTACATCTGTTTCCAGTGTGGAGTCATGCTCCCAGACTGACTGACATTTTGAATTCCTGTAATGGAGATGCAGGATCTTGCGAAAGGGGTTTTTATAAAGTGCAAATCTCAGAGGTGGTTTGACCGCTCTGCTGAGAGTGCTGGATGGCATGGCCTCATTGGAAATGATTCTTGTAGCTGAGTGATAGAAATATCTGCAGAGGGGCTGAAGAGAAAGCTTGACCTTATTTCTCTGATTGCTAAGGGAATGACCAAGGACAGAGTCTAATGACATTTTAACCCTGGATAGGAAAAGTGGTGACATTGTACCTTTATAAACCGGATGGTAAAAGCTAGACAGAGTTGTTTGTTCTGTGCCCTCTATTGTTTTATTCCCTCCTAAACAACTTTCAGAAAACTTGTGATTTCTTTTCTTTTCTTCTGTGGTCCTGACCTTAGAAAATGTTAACATCAGTGGATTAATGAAGTACTTTGCACTTACACAACATAATGTGTTACATGACTCAGCCTTTATGCAAAGTTTCTGCTTACTAAAAGAGCTACTGTGCATCTCTTGGCATGTTTACTGTACCTCTAAAATAAAGTTGAAACAAATATGTGTGCAAGCAGGCTCTGAAATCTTGTTTATTTTTGTTACAATGGCTGAACTCGGGCATTAAAATGTGCTAAGCATTTTACTATTGTAGAATCTCATACTCATCATTCGATGCAAGAACCTTGGATTATGAGATCCGGTGTGAATGCTAATTTCATTTTGCCTTAGGTGTTACAAACAGTTGCTACAGTATGTGTGTGTTTGGCCCACAAGGACAGCCGCTTGACAGGAAGTAAATTATGGTGGTTTAAGGGTGATGAGGATCCCCGAGTGTGGAAGAGGCTTCATCTGTCTCTTTGATCGTGTTTGCTGAGCTTTTGGTTTCCACCTTAATAACTCAACCCCTGTGTACGGAGAACCGGACCTCCCTGACAGGGATCAGCTCCATCCAGGGAGCGGAGATGGGGAGGGCAGGGATAAGAGAAATCATGGAGTGGTAAAAAACACAGAATAACTAGAGGGACGTGGCTATAGTTGTGAATTGGATTGTCAAAACGAACAGACAGCAGCAGCAAGGAAACAAGGAGTAAAACACTGAAAGAGAGTTGTCGCAGATCAAGAAGTATGACCTGTACCCATTGAAACCGCAGAAGACAATATGAGACACCGGCCAACATCACAGTATCATTAGCAGAAAAACATGAATAGCCTGTTGTGTTAATTTATTAATGTGTGTTGCTGCAGTAAAGGCAACTATAAAAGAAAGGTTAGCATGCTCACAATACATTGTATTTGTGCTTCTGTGACATGTCTCCATTTAATGATCAAAAAGCTCTTTATTTTTCTCATACTGCCTCTGCTGCAGCGCCTCTTTTCACCCTCTGTCTGAAACCAGAGCCCAGTCTGCTCTGATTGGTTAGCCGGCCGGCTCTGTTGTGATTGGTCAATAATTGTGAAACGTCTGGTTTTGGAGTCAGGTGTTGCTTAAAGTAAAACCATTATCGATCAATATTTTTCACTAAATGTTGGTGATAACTAAAGGATGGTCACTCAAATATTTAGGAATCATCTTTTGAGGACTATGGATTAGGGATGCTCGATTATGGCAAACATTATTCTGGTCAATAATAAAAGCACGATTCATGGTTTTTTCCCCATCCGAACTAAACATTTTGTACACGTTTAAAAAGTTAAATGTTTCAATTTGCAGCACTCAGGGTAGCAAACGTAGTAGTATTTATGAAGATTGCTCTTGATAACCTAGGAAAAAGCCAATTCAACAATGCATGGTAAACCAGAGGAGGTCAGTTTAGAAAGCCGGGGCTTTGATCCCCACAGGGAGAGAAGGCACAGCGAGCACCAAGATCACAGCCACATGAAGCTGGGCGAGGGATTTTGTAAACCCCTTCACCCCATCACACAGCCCTTAGGAGGACGTTTAAGCTATGTGTCACATATTTAGTTCTTAACCCTTTCTTGTTTGGCCTGGACCTGAATGAGAGTTAAAGAGGGGCCCTAAAACATGTTCAAGGGATATCAGAAATATGATTAGGCTTGTTTTGGGCCCAGGTGCTTTTCGACAAATACTGACTGATCTTGGTCAACATCAATGTATAAAAGATAAAAAACAGTCTTTATATATGTTGCACATTCCATGTAAATGGAAACATAAATGTATGCACCACTCAGGGTACTGCTGGGTTTAGAAATCTGTAGTGTTGACATCTTCACCCTAGCATTTCAGTGGGACTGCTCTGGGCTGAAAAAAAATGATGACAGTAGAGTCAAAACAAATTGATGTGCTACTAATCTGCATATTGATTGGGAACTTCATCACGCATCCCTAATGAGCGCACACAGGGAAAAAATACTTTGAAGATGAGATTGGTGATTATGATGAAGTTGCCATTTAGAATCCTACGTGGCTCTCCAAATCAAGGTCCCCATGCATTTAAATATAATCAATTATGATGTTTCTCTTTCAGATCTACAAGATGGACTGCTCTCAGCAGGTAGATGTTTTGAAGCTGATTTAAATGATAACAACCTCATGTCATGTTTAAAATGCTTTAATTAAAATACATCAGTTGAGGGCTGTTTTTACATTTCAGTCAGACAACTCACGTGTTTCTTGATATGTTTATTAGAAGCAGCATATAGTTTGAGTTTGGCGTCTAGGCTCGGGCCTCATCACTCCACAGATGTACATAGAACATTGAGTGATGATTAAATAACTATCCCCTGAGCCTACAGGTGGAAGCTGGGATGGAAGCTGGGTGGTGGTGGGGCAGGCAAGCAGCAGCAACATGAAACACAACAGCAGGAACATGAACATGACTTGCAGCAGCAGCAGCAAGTGAACACAGCAGTGGCAGCAGCATAAGCGAGGCAGAGGTAGGCAGATCTGGCAGCTTAAATAGGAGAATGTGTTTGGTTGGTTTGTAAGAGGGACGAGGTGCGTGACGTGTTAATGTATCATTGGTGCTCGAGTTGACTGCCTGAACTAGCTCGCAGGCTTCGCCCCATTTGTGGCCTAATCAAGTATTCCAATTCCATTATATGAATGCATCAAATAGAATCATTTTATTTAACAGTACTACTGTATGGTATATTTTGGAACATGAATGTCTTTAACAAATTGCAATGGCATTGTAATCCATGACATGCTTGTTATTTTTATTTGTAGATATCTAGATCAAATTGGTGGAATGGACCAATTTACATTCTTATCTCTAGAGACATTAAATAAAAGCTGAGACAGAGCCTTCTTAATTTAATTATAAAACCAACAAACAAGAGAAACTAAAACAAAACAAAAGGCAACAACCAATCAGTGGCGGCGCCAGAGATTTTCTCTAGGGGGTGCTGTGGGGTTGCTTGATGTTTCATAGAGGGTGCTCAAACATTTAGGGCAGGGGTAGGCAAGTAAGGCCCAATCCCAAACCACTCCCTCGACCCTACCCCTCCGTGACGGAGTGAACTCCGTCTGTAGGCACACTCGCAGCTGAATGAAGTTCCCTCCATTAAGGGTTAAGGGTATACATACAGCGGCAAGCTTTGGGACGGCCTCCCCTCTCTCCGGCAGAAACAGGAAATGCCGTAACTGTATGTAACAACGGTTTCAAATCAGCATCTCTTAGACAAAAAGTTTAAATTAATAACTCAAATAAAACTCCAAACATCTTTCATTGTGTTACTTTTTTGTAAAGCTCTTTTAGTTTTAAACCTGATGTTTATAAGTTTTTGCAACAGTCTGTAAATATACACAATTTTATAAAAATAAAAATCAAATGTAATCTTGGTAAATCAAATTAACACGTGCAGATTTCTAAATACATGTTCACAAAGGCATGTTTTAGTTAAGGCAACATATTAATTATCGTTTACAAAAATAACCACATGGAACTCACATTTGTATGATGTTGTTTCCTCCACGCCCGAAAAACGGTTGCACACCTGTGGAGTGAGATTATCAAGCCTGCATCCATGCAAACTCGCTGTCGGAGGCTTTTATAACCCACTACCCCTCCGCCCTGATTGCTTTGGACCAGCCCTCAATGTGGCGGACCCTCCGCGTGAACGCGCAAACGGAGGGGTAGGGTGTAGGGGTAGGGTGTAGGGGGCGGTTTGGGAATGGGCCTAAGTTTGGCCGTGGGCCAATTTTTTTCTGAGCCACAAGATGGCGGGCCAGAACATAATCAAGGCCTAATTCAAGGAATTTATTTTGGTAAAAGGGCGCAGCGCCCCTGTTCCCCTGTTCAGAAAAAACACTGATATCGCTGATGACCCTCCAGATCAACACTGATGCGCAGTCAGATCCACTGATTGGTTCACTGATGATATAGGCGCCCAATCCAGAGCCTCTGGCTAGACCCGCCCAAAGGGAGGCTCGTCCTCTCTAGCCCCATTTCAGTCCCATGTTAAAAGCCAGGGCTATTATCTGTATTTTAAAAGACTTATCTTTTAAATGGAGGTGTATTTATTGTTCTCTTCAAAGTTTATTTTTCTCTGAAATTTTAGGGAGGATGGGTTTTTGGCATTTCTTTGAGTGTTTGCCCACATTTGAGAGGCTTGAGGGGCAACAGAGGACGCATGGACAACTCAAATCCTTTTTCCTTTTCTTTATTTCAACTTTTCAAGGATACATTAGGATTCTTTCAGGTTGAAAACCTTTAAAAAATAAATAAATTACAGCATGTTTTGCTTTGCAATTTATTTAATATATCATAACCTAAATTAATCAGTAACCAAGTGTTTTACTCAAACTCAATGTATTTAATAGTTAAATAAGTACTTTAATTGACCTGGTTCCCCACAACCACACATTTGCCTTATGTGACCCGCTCTATCGAAATTAGTCGGAAGTTGCAACGGCTCATTTCAAAATAAACGTGGATTTGCGTAAAAAACTAGTTTTTCGGGGTTCGGTGTGTTGTTTGATTTTAACTAAACAAAGTCTTGGCTTTCAGAATATGAAACTTTTATTTCCAAAATCACACGATAAATACATTTTTGAAGCTTGCAAAGGGAAGATGGCAGCTCTCCCTCGCACTCTACTCTTCCGCAGCGCCGCCCCCCCTCCCTCCGCTGACATTATGAATGTAGGCATATAGTAATCATAGATAACACGGCAGGGTCCGTTACAGTTTGTTTTCATCTGATTTCAAATAAACAAAGTCTTGGCATTCAGAATATAAAACTTCACTATCAGCGTCAGTGCACCCCGCTGCCTGATTGTGCATGTGTCATTCACTCTCAACATGGATAAAGTACAATAACCATTCTTCAGGTGTAGGTAGATTCTCTATTCGGACATTATAGCCTATATGTCCGACTGTCGGTCCGATGTTGTAAAAAAAAAAAAATACATTTATTTATTTTTTATTCTCAAAATTACGGGCCAAATATTATTGCTGGAGGGCCAACAATGGCCCGCGGGCCGCCTGTTGCCGACCCATGATTTAGGGTTTCCCATTAATGCACCAGCGCTACAGTTGAATGTTCTACTGCAACACTCCCCACACGCACATGTACAGTACACCCGCGACTGTTACAATGAAGGCTCGATAATCAGCTCACGGCATATAGGCAGGGGTAAAGCGCTATTTTTACAAGTGGGGAGTGGACCTAACCTCCTATAGGAGGGTCCTCACCTCCTCTAATGGGGTCCGGGGGCATGCTCCCCCGGGAAGATTTTTTTTAAATATTGAAGTTAAATGCATCAATCTGGTGCATTTTGAGAGCAACATTAAGAGATCTATGGATACATCTCTCAACATCCATATGAATCAGAACTGTAAACAGAATTTCTATTTCTTTATAGATATTTTACAAATCACTCCCCTTTTAAAACTGTATTCTTGTTTTACTTTCATATAGTATTTCATAACTGTTTTTCATTTATGCTCTTGTTTTTTTATACTGATCATACAAACGTGTGCCTCGGAAATAGTTATTTACATAAATCGTGACCAAACCGTTTGAGACCCACTGAGATAACTTAGACTAAAGTTAACTATCTAAACACTGAGAGAGTCCTTTACTTCACCTGAGCTGAGGTTATCTGAGCCTCTCAGTCTGACAGGGAGAGTTCTCCCTCCACCTTGTTGTTGAAAAAGCTCCTTATATCCGTTAGCTTGGCTAGCTAGCACCAGATGCTAACCACAACGATCTCCGCTAGATACCCACCGGCGCGCGCGCTCTCTCTCGCTCGCGCACACACACACACACACAAAATGGCTCGTGCCACACACAGAGCAGAGCTTGAATGAAACACAGAGACCCAGATAGGCTACTTGTACTGTACTTTAGCATATTACTTTCAAATCGATAATTTTTCAAATTATGAATTTCACACATAAAAAAAAAAGACATACATTTCTTGGGGGTGCTTAGGGGGTGCTATGGCTATCCTGGGGGGTGCTTCAGCCCCCCCTAGCGCCCCCCTGGCGCCGCCACTTCAATCAATATAGACAAATCCCACAGCTCTCAGTAAATCCATTGGGGAGTTTTTAAATGTTATGAGAATTATGAGGATTTTTGCCATGCAATGTTGTCGGTGTGTTCTCATTCCCTTGTGTGTTGTAATCCTTTACCTAAAAAAATGATGTTTCTCCCTGGGAATACGTGTCCCTGAGTCAACCCTGGCTGCAGCAAACCAATTAAGTGCTGTCCCAACCCCACCTGAGCGTGAGCCACCATTTTCACTTAGCATACCTTCTACAATGAGACACTAACAATGTGTAAACAGTGTGGTTACACAAGACAGTCAGGCCTGTAATAGCACAACGATAGACATGTGTAGAAGAGGTGGACATTACCTCTGTGTCTGGAAAAAAGCGATAGATAGCCAACAAATATGTCCCTTAAACCATACTTATTTATATTTGACAGCAGGGGTTTGTGGCTTGTTTTTGTAATGCTTAAAAAAGATTGTTCGTCTTTTCATTCATGTAAAACGTGTTATGCTGCTCTCTTGGCGAGGACTCCCCTATAAACTAGATTCTGAATCTCAATGGGAATATTCTTGGGAAAAAGTGGTTAAAATAAGTAAAAAAGGAGGTGATCCCCTTTTTCACAACCAGATGTCAGATTGTATAGAAGTCTATGAGAAAATGACCCACTCTTCACTAGATTCATTACCTCAGGAAACATTTCCCCAATGATTTTCTTTGGCAATCACTACTTTCAAGTTCCTTCAATACACAAGGATGTGTGAGTGTATAGAAGTCTATGCAAAAATGAGACACTTTTCGATGGATTAATTACATTTTCTAAAGGATTTTATTGTTATTTACTCTTTACAACTTTCTTCAATACAGCATAATGTGTGAGTGTGAGGTAGCAATTTGTCTCAAACCCCAGCATACAAAAAACTAGATGGCTAAGCGCGAGTCTACAAAATATATGTGGCTATTTCAACTTCATATAGTCTACATACAACACTGCGGGGACTACTATTGTCATGGCTTCCTGGTAATAAACTGTGTTATCTTACCTTATTTTACAAATGCATAAACACAGTAACATGTATCAACAGACAACTTCATTATTTGTTCTGGAATTGCCTCTGACCATAATGGCATCCTTTAATTACGAACAACACACACTGTTGAACGGCTGATGACAAAGTAGTGTTGCTATTGCATCTATTGGTGTGTAATTATTTATTCAGTGAGTATTTCAGTTTATATATACAGTAAGCATTGTTAAGATTGAAACAAAAACAAATTACATTCCTAGCAGAAGCTAATTTGTAGTTTGTTCATTATTGGATTTGTACGGGAAGGGGCGCTCATGGCTGCATATCTGATTACCTCCATAAAACTTTTCCAAACTGTATTTAAAATATTCCCATGCCTAATCAGTTTGGAGTTTAAGTCAAGAAAGCCTGACTGGGAGGTTTTGCTATCAGGCACTTATAAATTCCCCAAAGAAGCATACATAGTAATTGAGCCAAAAACCCAAAGAGGTTTGATCATGTTTCTGAGTGCCTTGGCAGCTTGGCATGTAAAACATTATACATTAATTTAATGTTTGCAAATGTAAGGACGTTAAAATGTTCAACATCTTTAAGACGTTGAAATGTATTTGGCTCCTACTCCGGAATTTGTATAGCTTAGTTGTGTATTTAGGGATTTTGAAATGTGTGAATATCACTGAACGCATACAAATATTCAAAGCAATAATTTGTAGTTTTTTGATGTAACTGTGTATACATTTGCTTAAGCCAGTCTGTTCATCTTTTCTTTTGCACATTTTCAAATTTAGAGGGAATGTTGGGTTACATTAAGATGAACCTTTGAGACTTATTATCCCTGTAGAAATGAAGGAAAGGTCAGTTTGTAAAAAAGGACAGAAGGAGCAGCTCAGGGGAAGCTGCAAATTAGATACAGACATATTTAGATGTTCTCAGTTTGTGCACAAAATGTGATAATCAAAACTCCAAATCCCCTGTTAATGGATCGTGTGCTGATTTGTAGATTGATTTGATGGGCTTTCTGAAGAAGGCCTTTAAATGGACAAACTAAGTCAGAGTTTTCTTATCAGTGGGTGTTATCAAATAGTCTCCTGTAGGTAATAAAAAAGCCAAAGTCGATATGACAGGCATAACGTAATGTTCTGCAATGTTCCAAAAAATGGTAGTTGAGACATCTAAAGCAAACATGTTGATACAGTACATACTGTTCATGTGTATACATCAGTATACAAACCCAGCACAGCAGCTGTATTGGGAGACAGTACAGATTAACCTTTCCTTGTCCAGTTTCCGAAAAAAGATGATAGTGAGCTCTCACTAGGTGATACTTATTCAGGTGGAAGGACTCAAACTGGTAAAAGGTAGGCTAGTTTTGAATTATTGTTGGCTAGCTATAACAATCCTTTAAAAGTTTCAGGTGTTTTTGAATTGCAGGTCAGCCATTTAAGTGTTTTGTAAAACAATATCCATTAACAATTGCATCAGTTTATTACATGTTTGGTCTTCTTCTAGTCTTCTACATAAGTCATTTTACTTTACATCATTTGACGTTTTTCTTTTGCTTATTGTTCATTAGCAGTGGTCCGTTCTTACAATGGTTACTGAATACCTTTGAAATGGACCTTGGACCCTGTGGACAACCTGAAACATCACTATGTCCTTAACCAGCAGCTCCCTGTCACTGTCTGAATGCACTGGCCTTAGACATCCTGCCAGGTAGTCAAGTAGAGGTGCCTTCGACTCCTCAAGCTCCTCAGCTGTTGTACTTTCAGATACCTAGCATCACAAGGAGCATCACGGTGGCTTGTTATGGAGGCTTCTT
>CALSBZ010000201.1:2233372-2256834 GCA_943591055.1 Gobionotothen gibberifrons
TGAAATGCTGTAGTGTTTTGTCAAATGCTGTAGTGTTTTCTGAAATGCTGCGTCGTTTTCTGAAATGCTTTGGTGTTTTGTGAAATGCTGTAGTGTTTTGTGAAATGCTGTAGTGTTTTCTGAAATGCTGTAGTGTTTTGTGAAATGCTGTGGTGTTTCCTGAAATGCTGTGGTGTTTGTGAAATGCTGTTGCGTTTTCTGAAATGCTGTTGCGTTTTCTGAAATGCTGTGGTGTTTTGTGAAATGCTGTGGTGTTTTCTGAAATGCTGTGGCGTTTTCTGAAATGCTTTGGTGTCTTCTGAAATGCTGTAGCATTTTCTGAAATGCTGTTGTGTTTTCTGAAATGCTGTGGTGTCTTGCACTTCTGGGCCACCTTATGTACACATGTATTAATGGAAGGGTGTCAGAGCAAGGGGGCTGTCATGGGGTTCCCAAGCCATACAGACTGAGCTACTGCCTCATATCTTAAGAAACAAATCATCAAAGTTGTTCACTATGATGCCAAAGAACTATGATATAAATGTGTGCCTTTGATTCAAATTGAATGAAAATGTTGTGTCAATATTTTGTCATGTTTACTACCAAATAAACTGATTTATTCCGGGTTTCCTATATCTAGAGCAGGGATGGGCAAATGGCGGTCCCCACCTACTCTTTTTGCGGCCGTCAGATTAATTTATAGACAACGTAATTAATAAAAAAATGTTTTACTTAGTATTGATACCGTCCACTATACTCCTAGTTACGTCGCGAGCTGCATACATGATTTAGTTCGGCAGCCAAATACCGCGGAATAATCTGTGACGCTTTGTGTGTATTGTGTTTGCTTGAAACACTCACAAGAAACACCGGCTGTTAGGATTAGGGTGACTGCCTGCTGTGACATTAAGTTACCGCTTGTAATTATGCCTTAACAAGCTTAAAAGTTGTATTTATCATCTGAATTTGGCGAACCAAGTTTAATATTCTAAAAACCAAGACTTTGTTTATTTGAACTCAGATGAAAACAAACTGTCACGGACCCTGCCATGTTATCTATGATTACTATATGCTTTTCATTCATAATTTCAGCGGGAGGGAGGGGGAGCGGTGCTGAGGAACAGCAGAGTGCGGGATGACAGGTGCCTGTGTTGACATTCCCCTTATTGTGCGTCAGCAGCTGCAGAGGCTACAAGTGTCTTAGCTCGGTTCAAGTTAGACAACTAATGTCTGGGTAGTGTTCATGTTTATGTCATCTTAATGATTAATCTTAATGCACACACATTTTCCGTGCTTTCCAATAGTTTAAAATAGTTGTATTTCACTGTTAAATAACATGTACAATACAAACATGCCACTTGTAAAAATTAAATTAAATGTCTTTGAACTGATATTTGTTCAGTGATTTTATTAGAGGATGTTCCCTGAAAGATTGTAAAATGTCAATGAAGATGTCAGACTTAGTATATTTGTTAATAATTACATACAATACATGGAATTTGTGTGTGTGTTCCAAGTGGCCAGTACATCAATTATGTGGCCCCCTGGTGGCCAGTACATAAATGATGTGGCCCCCACCACCATCCAAGTTGCCCATCCCTGATCGAGAGGTATCAGCTAACCCACTCTGAAATAGTATAATGTAAATGCTATTCAAATGGATTGTTTTATGCTATAATCTCGTTTAACCTAATGTATAAATTACAGTTATCTGTAGGAATCACCTGTGTCAACTACGGCTGAGACATGTCGGCATGTGGGTGAAAACCAGTAGAGAGATTTCCAAGAACATTTTACACTAATTGTCACTAAAGGTTGAATCTTACTTATCATCATCCATTGTGGCAAAATGTTATTGTCCATCATTTCAGTTTGAGACCATGTTGGTGACATTCTCCTCCAAGTGTGTAATTTATGATTTACGCTAATTGGAAAAACTGAGATGGCGAATATTGTACCTGCTAAGCATCAGCATGTTAATATTGTAATTGTGATCATTTTTGCATGCTGATGGTAGCAATTAGCTCAAAGCACCGCTGTGCCTAAACAGAGCCCCTGGCGTGGTTGTAAACGATTGGCTGTAGAGCCAGAGCACTGAATTATGTGCACAAATTACTATGTTGTACATGTTGACCTCGTGTTTAAATTATTACCTTTACATTTACATCAAGTTGTGACCAAAATGATCCTTTTATAGTACTACCGATGCACATTATCAGATGGATAGTTGTAAAGGGAGGCTCTTCCCTTGAGGAAAGCAGGCTTTAATAACATTTGACTCACTTAACCAGAATAAGCCCCACAATTTACATAACCCCATCCATCTTCTTATGAGTCCTGCTAGTTATCAGAGTTAACCATCCTAAGCCTTTCTGATTTAGGCCTCTACAGACTATTCATGTTGGTCAGCACTCTGAGGTTATTAAACCAGCAGTCAATGGATCATCTCAGAGTTGCTTCGAAGCCAGTTCTGTCCCTGAAGGCTTTGTCTGAATCCCCCTAAATCGGAAAATGGCAACCCAATCAGTAAGCAATCATCCTTCTGTGGTTGTCAGCTGGTAAATTCTCTGAAAAAGGCCTGAAAAACAAAAACACTGTTTACAGCTTTCATGTGGCCGGTTTTGGCCAGAGAGACCTTTGCTATTTTCATGAGACGCAAAGTAAGGGGATAACTTTAGGTTAATTAGATTTTTAAATCAGACATATAACCTCAGAGTTGTTTATCACCCGAGAAACGACATGTTCCCTCTAATTATTATGTAGTATTGTTTATTTGAGCCCGTGTTCAACCGTGGTTGCATTTTCCCTAAGCAATTATCTCTCCAGTGTGTTTATTTATCTCACTGTTTCTCCAAGTTGAGCCTAATAAATATGTATGATTAAAGCGACCAGGTCTTTTGTTACTTCATGTAGAACCAATTAGAATTCAATGACAGCTTTTAAGGCTGCTGAATCTAGTTGCCGACAAATTAATCACAATTTTATGAGCGATACATCGCTATGTTTATCACTTAGTTCACGATAATATGATTACATTTGTGAAAGATGCTGCTGACAATCCCTTTGCTCCACAGATGCCCTGTGACTCTCTGGTATGTTCTCGTCTGAGCCAAGCCTTAAAAACAACTTGTTTCTTTATTTTGCTTTTCGAAGACATTAGTCTTGGTACCAATGAAAGCGGTGCTTGAATTGCAGGAAGAATTGTAATTGAGCGGACTTAAACTTGAGATAGAAAGTAAAATACATTTCGATTTCTGTTGTACTAAAGGGATGTGCGGTGCGGTTCACACAATCCAAATCTGCATATACTGATAACTCATCCATCTGCCACATCCCCAAAGGAATTTCTGTCTCAAATTTCAGAACAACACCAACATTTGCACCTTTCCCAGTCCCTGTGGGACGCCCCATGAGAGTCTAAGCTGCTAATTTGTGTCTGTCAAAAAATATAGCTATTTTAAAATATGTCATTCGCATTTTAGAGCATGTAATTATTGTTTTCCTCATTAAAAAACAGTCAGCTTGAAATATTTTCCCATTTTATAGAGATGTATTATTTCACCCGCCCGCATGCGCCATCAATCAGAAATATTAGTTTTTTATGACCCCATCTGAATGAACTACAGATTTACCAAGTGCCTGCGCTTACAACAGCAATCCGTGCAGTGACGTGCGGTGAGGTTCATGGCTGGTGAGGCACTGAGAGCCTAAATATCATATATACGTGAAATAAGTTATTTAGAGACTATGGATGGCGAGGATAAATGTAATAAAGGGATCTACAAACATTACATGTGTGACCTACAGTGAGATGGTAACACAGGCATGCGCTTAGTGCCCGCTTTCCAGCCAGTTTCTGTGGGGTGACGCGTTCTGAAGTGAGGCAGAGCTCATCTGTGCCTCACCTTACCCCACAGTAACTGGCTTGAGCGCGCTCACAAAATAAGTGCCCGCGCAAAATTAGTGCCCGTGCTCCAGCAAGTTACTGTGGGCTTACGAGAGGCAGAGCTCGTCCCTGCCTCACTTCTCATCGCTACCCGTAGTTGTTGCGGAGCTCGGCAAATTTGCTGATTTTAACTTTAAAAAGCGATTGGAATCATACATAAATCACACTTACATCATAGATCAGTGGAGACATTTTATTATTATTACTATTTGTGGAGGAAACTTCTGTGTAGCAATGCAGTGGGAGTCACCGACTCATGAAGGAGACACGAGGAGAGCTGGAGCTTTGATGGCAAACACTGACGGTTTATTTGGAGTTTCGGCCGGAGAGTTGACAAGACAGGTGGTGTGTCACGAGTTGACACAGCGGTTGCCAAACCAATTCTGAAGAACTCTTTCTGCAGCTCGATGTTTTATCTAGTTCGGAGTGTAATAATCAACATTCTTTATCAGTGAGACTAAACAATATGGACCCTGTATCTAACTAGAGCTTTCGTCCATAGAAAAGAATGCGCGCCAGGGAACCTTGTCCCTGAACAATAAACTACCTCATGGCGGCTTGTGCTCTGTCATAGACTAGCAACAACAATGCGCCCAAGCTGCCCCTCCTAAAGAGAGATAGCGGCTATACCCAAGGCCGTAGACCTATGCCATGGGAAAGGAGACAGTGAGAGGAGAAAATGATGAACTGTGTCAAAGAATGAATACCTAAGCAAATTATTTCCCTAACACTATTTAGTTTTTCTTTAGTTGTTTTTCCATTACATTGGAGTATGACAGGTGAGGCTCTGCCTCCCCTGCCTCCACTGACTGCACGTCGCTGAATCCGTGGCATTATGTACAACAACTCATCAGGTAGGAAGTACTAGATCAAAGTAGAGAAGCAGAACACTTGTCCATTTCATAGATTTTACACACGCATGTCCAAGCCACTGGGGAAATTTGCCTGCCCTCACATCATGGAAACGTAAAACCCGATCTTGTGTGAAATATTGGTCAATGACCCGGTCAATATCACAGCCATGGTTGCAGAACACGGCATGGATAAACTGTTACTGTTGTAGGGGCATATTCTCACCCAGGGAGTAAATCACCAAGCAAATTGCTTTACAGAGAAGGTGGCCGTTTTACACGTTTGTGGCAAATTTTAAGGCAATTGTTTGTTTGTAACAGTGGAGCCCTATGGGAAATATGGAAAAGAGCATGGGATTCATCCTATTGCTCTGACTACCTTGCACTTTCACAAGGTCTGTGAGTGCTTAGACTTGTCTTTGTGAATTTAAGTCCACAATTGGCCTCAAGCTGCCTGGGGTGCAGACTAGAACAGAGGTTGTTAAACACTTAGGCAAATCTTCTCAGTAGGACCAGAGATGGCAAAAGTACACACATCCTTTACTCAAGTAGAAGTACATACTCGTGTTTAAAAATACTTTGTTGAAAGTAGAAGTACTGACTTAACTTATTTACTCAAGTAAAAGTAATGAAGTATGGGCTTCAAAATGTACTTAAGTAAAAAGTACCCATAACTACCAACTGTTTAATAGAGTAACTGACCTCAGTTTATATTAATAGAACAATAATGTCATTGTTAGCGAAGGAATGTTTCGATGCTGAACAATGGCAAAATGACAACGGTTTCATTGGTCCCTCTTCTTTAGAGAAGACCAGGAAATTATGGATATATATCGTGTTAAAATCAATAGGCACGTAATGACTCTAAATAATAATGATAAGGCCACCAAACACAGATTAAAACTAAAGTAACCAGCCTGTTTTGAAAATGTAAGAAGTAGATAGTGCAGGTATTTGTGTTAAAAATGTAAGAAGTAAAAGTAAAAACTCGTCAGAAAAAATAGTAGTGGAGTAAAGTACTGATACCAGAAAAATGTACTTAAGTACAGAAACAAAGACTAGTTAATTATAATGTTGGAAAGTTCTATTTGTACATCATTTTAAAGGTTCTTCATAAGTCTGTGTGCAAAATCTTTAAAGTAACTAAAGCTATGGAATGTGTAGTTAGTAAATAGTATGTATTGCTTTGAATTGTAGTGGTGTATAATTATGAATTGGCACAGTAAGAAGTTAATCAAGGAAAGTTCAAGTACCTGAAATGTGTACAAGAGTACCGTACTTATGTAATGCACTTAGTTACTTTCCACTGCTGATTGTGGCGTTTGTGAGAGAAGGACTGAATTTGAGCCAATGATGGCACAAATACAATTGGGATACAGGGGGGATGTAAATGTAAAGGACATGTACAAGGGGAGTTTATTTCCTGTACCACACAGCATGATCACTTAATCTGCCAATAGGTTTTATTATAGGGAATCATATTTGAGCAAAATTAGTTTCTTCACCGTAACAATTGTCATTCAATCATTTCTGGCTAGCATTTACAGTTGGAGAAATATAATGAAACAGTGGAGGCAGCTGGTTTTATGGACAGTTTCAAGTTGCTGGCAGCTACTCAGATATAAACAATGCGTGTTTGAATGGCTTGATTCACTATTGCTGTGGTAGCATATTTTATTACGGACGTTAATAATGTAGCATAGTCAGATGATGTTGGCAGTGCAGTTGTTTGATTGGCTGTAAGTGGATTGAATAAGCTTGAGTGTTAATGTTTGGGCAGCTGTGTGTTGTGATGGTGCAGTTCTAATCATATGAAAAAGGCCCGATGTGGAGCAGGGTGTTCAATCATGGTCACTGATTCTACCCCGGGTAGATAAAGGTTAACAAAAACTGTAAATCTATGAATAATGATTTTTCTGCACTACAGTCTCAATCGCTTCAGTGCATTGATCCATGTACAGTTTACCGTGAGGGTTGATAACCTTAATTTAGTGAGTGCATTTGCTACTGTGAAGAAACAAGATAGTACAATAACAGTCAGTCCAAAATCATACAGCGGTAACTACATTTAAACAATCACACGCATAACAAAAGTATATTAAGATGCGAGAAAAGAATACGCCCATTGGCTACAAATCAATATATGATTGGTTGATCAAACTGTCAATCCAAACGTACGCTCTCATTCAGTGTAAGGGCCAGGGCATTCTATCAAGGATATAGAATACCTTGGTTGAAGGATATTCTACCCAGAGACCCAAACAAATATCTGATTGGTTTCTAACACAAAACCACTGAAATGCGTAGTGCATGTACCGAGAAAGACAAACAAATCAATGTAACACTGTAATATTACAGATCAACAACACAGAGACGATTCTCATTTATTCATTTTATTTACATTTTATTAAAACGATTTATATGATTAATTCGATTTTTTGTTGGTTTTATTTGAGTGTGTTACAAAAAGGGTCGATGAAAAAACTAGGAATTAAATAAGATGGCTAGAGTCACACAAAATGTATCCTTAAGTGCTTTTATTAACAGCCAAAATGCAACACAAAGTAACAAGGATATACTGTACAGGATTATCTGTACAGTCCAAAATAGAAAGAAAAACAAACCTCAATATATATGTACAGGTCGAAGAAATATAACTGGTACCTCTGTGCTCTACAGCCACAGTCAGACCAAAACACTTGTGGCCAGAGGTTTATATATGTTAAGGGCCTGCCCATAGGACAATCAACTATTATACCCTTAATTATTGTTATTCTTATCATCTACAAACATATTCAAAATGTAGTTCAAACTAATTAAACACAATACATCAAATAGGTCAACATATTCTACATTTCTGACCACATAAACCTTAAACAATAAAATGTTTACACTTGGAAGAAAATTGTGTTTCCACTGATTGAGCCTCTACTTAAGGCTGCAGTTTTCTGTTGTTCTGTTTGGACTTCACAACCTTGAACGAGAGGGTAAGCAGGTTACTTTGGCACAGCATTGTCATGTATGACTTCAAATAAAGCTGTCTTGAACAAATAATGACTTCGGTTTTATTTTACCAATGTCCATCAAAGTTATTAATGTGTTTCCCTCAGTGTGCCTTTTACTAGTGAAGGCAAAATGAAGCTTTGAATGAAGCATCGAACCACTTGGACAATTGTGTCGGAAATAGGTTCATTTCTCGAAGCTTCAGTTACAGCGACCTCTCCTGGCGAAGTGCAAGGCTGCAGTGGGTTTAACGTATCTTTGCCTTGAAAAATATTCGATGCACACACACACTAAGACTGAATATCATGTTCTATTTGCAATTAAAGATTGATAATTGTGTGTATTGGGTTATTGAGAAGAGACTAGAGAGTGCTGGACATTTTTTTTGGGCGGACAGGGCTTTTTATCAGTTATTAAAGTTGAAAAGCAATGATTAAAAGTTTAACTATTCCGGGCTTTGAACCAGCTGCGCGGAGGACATTGCCGCATCCTGGCCACCGGCTCTATCCACTGGGCTATCTATTCCTTAAACTATCTTTCTTCCTGGCTTGCTCTATAATGATCCAATTCAAATGCAATACCAACAACTCAACAGCAACAACGCAAACTACGGCAACAACCCACACATTGCGCATTGTTTAGAGCGGTTATAAAGTGTTGAAGCGCTCAAATTTGAAACTGTTTCAACCTGTCACCTGTCAGAATCGAGACGAGTGCATTGAATCACCTGATTGGACGGCAAACCAGTGAGTTGATTCATTCAGGAAATTAAGCAGTTGCTGGTTCGGACGTCATATGTCACGTGATTTGAAGCAAGCTTCGAAGCACTGCTTCTATGGAATAGGAAGTCCAGGGTTGAAGCTCCGTTCGAAGCTTCAGTGTCAAACTGCCATCACTACCTTTTACCATGCCCCTATGCCAACTGTGATGAAGGCGACTTCTTCACAGAGTGTTCCAGGGTATTCTCTGACGGTTCACCACTGGTAGACATCATAGCAAACTGTTTGGAAGAATCATCTGTCTATAACAAGCCAACCAATCAGATCATGGAACCGTATGATGGAGCCTTCAGTGCAGTTCTTTGCTTTTCTTTCAATGTCAAAATACTCTAGTACTGATAAAACTGGTGCTGCCGCGGTATCTATGCTTAACGCCAACATTTTTAGGAGCCACCCTTGTTGTTTTCGTCACGCACAACTTAAAACCACGCCTGTACAGTAGTTCTTCAACGGACGCTGATTGGCTCAAATTACTTTGGTTTAGACAGAAACATATTACTGACAAGCTAGATCTTGCGAGAATCCAGCTGCAGTGTAAGGAAGTAAATATCCAGATTCAAGGCTTTTATTGTCATATGTACATAGCTGCAGTGTAGTTATGATCACGAAATTCTTAGGTCAGAGGCTCCTCCAACAGTGCAACACAATAAAACAGATAATAGTGCAAGTAAATAAAATCAAAATATAATAGAAATAAAATATAATGGAAATTGTGCATCTTAAATCACATGATTACACATATCAAATGTGGTTCTTTTTTAGACCCACTGGGCATTTGTACCAGTGTTATAAACAATTCAATTATTCAAGGTGAGGAGCCAATTAGGACATGCAGCAGCCTGCAGGGACCGTTTTGGCTACAAGAGGGTTCATCAACCAACCAGTCTGACATCTATGGAGGACGAAGCCACCTAAACATTGTTCTTCCAGTTTGTCCAGAAGTCTTCTTATCAGGGCTCTATAAATAGAGAACTACGGCAGATGTGTAATATTTTATGCAGCCAAACCGTGTATTACAATGCCGTTATGTGATGACTTTCAAAGAGAAAAGCAAGTACACTCGGAATAAAGTATTATTCTTTTTTTTTTAAATGTTTTCGGATTTCATATAGCATAAACACCATATCCCAACGTGCATTGCGGCTAAAACATCCAATCACCTAGCTTCAACCATAGCTGAGGATCTTGGGTAATCAGTTCAGTGGGTGTATTTCCGGTGACTTTATTTTGAAATTCAGTTCCTGACGGACGGCAAAAACGCCCGATATTATAGAAATAAACAAATAAATAAAAACAAGGATAATTGTGTGTTATTGTTGAGTAAATAACAGTGTGTTACTTACAAAAGAATAACAAATTAGAAGGAAACAAATATTTTAAAAATACATATTTCAGTATTCTGAGCCCCATTTATTTTCCTCACGGACGGCAAAAAAAGTCCGACATTATACGATTTAAAATAAAAACAATAATCGTGGCTTGATATTGAGTAAGAAAATGTTTTTATGAACCACACAGCTTCCGGTCTTCCAAGACCCGACCGGACAAAAATATGTGGTGCAGGCATGAAACATACTACCAATAGAAATGCATTGCTTTTAAAATCATTCTGTGTGACACGAAAAAAGGGGGAAATCTTGTTGGTGAACACGAATCAATAGATCAAATCTCGTAACTATAACACGAAATGCCGTGAGACTGGGTTGGGCAGGTTGCCAGTATTAAAGGCTACGTCTGGATTTTAAATCGTTGCTGTGCCTGTTGCTGTGATCCTGCCTGATGCTCACCTTGCTACTTCTTTGGTGGTACCGAGAAGATTGTTGATATCGATCAATCTTAATTTCTTCTTATATAGACACTATCTTTTCTAACATTTTGACTTTATATGTTGTAACTGTATTACTTTTTAAATGTATACACACAAAACCTATAGCACGTCTGTCCTAGGGGAAGGGATCCCTGAGACAAATGTGTAATTTGTGATATTGGGATATATAAAACTTGATTAATTGATTTTGATTGCCCCAAAGACCTGAGACTTGACTTGGACTTGAGTGAAAACACTAAAAAACAGCTATTTCCCAAATCACCAAAGAATTATGAAATGATTGGAGCTTATAAATGAACCATCAGTATATGTGGCTTTTTTACTTTTTGTTCTGTATGCAGTGTTCTTCAATCAAAACTTTTCACACCAATTACTTTTTTGGTTAAAACTGAATTTGATTTAACGCCTGTGAAATGAAACATGTTATCAAGCCGGGTAGCGAAAGCAACACAGTCATACTGCTGAACATACGTCAAAATCAAGGAAATATAATTAGAGCTGCTGCATTACATCGGATCGCTGACATATTCAGACACCCCACTGCATTATTCATTCATGGTATAATTCTCACCCATATGGACGCCATTCCTATCGCCAGTTTTGGCAACGTGGATTATGCCGCTTTCCCATTGTGGCGGGAGCTGAGATGTTTCACTGGAAAATTAAGTGGCTGTGTCATTTGCGGAATATAAATGGAAGAACCCCAGAATAGAGAGGTCTTTCATCTTTCCTGATAAGACTGTCCTGATTACATCTAAATGTAGAGTAACATTTAGAGGACTATCAATCAAAGTAACCATGAAAAAAGGGGGTGTGGATTGAAGGAATTATTCCCCAAAATGGCATCCCTGCCTTTAATTTCCTGTGACAGTATGCATTAGCTCTCATAAGCACCTCCCTGCCATTAGACTGGCAAATGATTATGGCTACTGCCTCCACCAGCAGCAGATACGGAGCTAATGTAGCGTTTTTCATGGTGTTTTTCGTCTCACATCCCGCCCCTGTGATGCGGCTTTTGCATCTCTGCCTCTTTTAAGTGTCTTTTTTAGACTTTTTCCACTCTATCAGATTCCATTCATTTTCCCTCTTCTGAGCCCCATCTGCTTTCCCGGCCCTCAGGGCGAACCTTTAAAAAGCAGTTCGTCTTTTTAGTGTGCTCTCCTTGCTAAGTACAGTAACTGGGGTCAGTCAAGCTTCAAACTAACTCAACGTTTGAGGATCCATGCACAAAGGCGAGGTCTGCTTGTGAGTGTTGTGATGCGTTTGCTCTGGTCCTTTGCAGTCTCTGAGGAATGATAGGATTTCATAGCAGGGTGAGAATACACTGTGTTTGTGTGTGTTTGAGATAGAGACGGAAACATTTCCTGCGTGCTAAAGTTAAAATGTGTGAATATGTGAGGTATCTCTAACATTGCAGGGGCTACCAACTGAATAACATACCCATTTTGCATCATTGATTGTTTGTCCTGCCTAATTAGGATCTTAGCATTTACTTTCTCCCACAATGACTGTCATTAACAGAAGGCCATTGCATTGTGAGTCCGCCATTATGCATGTATGAGTGTTTACACTGCAGGTGCGATGTCTTTTATCATCTAATTTACTCAGTATCTCAATTTATCACGGGTGCAAACTAATGGCCTCGATGATGGATTGCAGTAATACCGTGTCTATCACTAGGTCCTTAAGTCCTCTCACAGTGTATTGTGTTGGTTACCCTCCTCATCTATCTTCCCACATCCCAGCCCCCTACTGGGTGATTCACGGCACATTTTCCATGACCAGAGCCATACACTGTTTCATGTTTAATGGGGACTTGCTGCTGGTTTTGACGGGGGAAATGCAGAGAAAAGCACAGGCAGTGTGTTTGGTGGGTTTGGCCATCAAACACTTCAATAGATTTGCTCAGATCCACGGGGAGTTGAGTTTTCTTTTTTTAATAACATGTGAAGAAATCCTTCGACAGTATCCCCCAGTGTATTGCCTCATGGCCAACATGATAAGACTGCAGAAAACAGCGCCCACTGTGGTGAGATTCCCTCAGAAAGCAATAGATCTTTATACCTTACAAATCAAATCAAATCAAATGAAGTTTTATTTATATAGCACATTTTTAAAACGATTTTTGGTCGAGCCAAAGTGCTGTGCATGCAATAAAAACACTTTTCTACAATAGCAAACAGAAGACAATAAATTACAACAGCAAAAATAAAAATCAGTGCAATGAGGCCAGAATTGGGGTGAAGACGTGCAGCTGCGTTCTGCACTAGCTGCAGGCGTCTAATTGACGCCTGGTCCATACCCACGTATAGAGCGTTGCAGTAATCCAATCTCAAGGTAACAAAGGCATTAATCACCCTAGGTCTTTAAAAGATAAAAACGACTTGGTCTTGGCCAATAGTCATATTTAAAAAAAGCAGGTCTTGACTATGGTGCTGACCTGCTTATCAAATTTAAAAGCGCTATTGAAGGTCACTCCAAGGTTCATGACAGAGGGGAGGATGTTTTTATTGAGGGAGCCCAGAATTTCAACCAGGGAGGCTGGAGGTTGGGGTCCAAAAAAGATTACCTCGGTCTTGCTCTCGTTGAGGTTGAGGAAATGTTGTCTCAGCCAGGATTTTATCTCTGTTAAGCAGTCCATCAACGGCTGTAATGAGTTGACATTTGAATTGAGAGGCAGATAGATCTGTACATCATCGGCGTAACAATGGAAGGGGATGTTGTGTTTTGTGAGAATTGAACCTAGGGGCAGTATGTACAGTCGAGCCTTGGGGAACCCCACAAGATGGGCTTTAGCAGAGGAGAAGGTACCTAGCTGCACTGAGAAGCTACGGTCTGTCAGGTAGGACCTGAACCATGCAAGGGCAGAGCCTGTGATGCCTGCGGACTGTTCGAGCCGCAACAACAGGATGCTATGGTCCACAGTGTCAAAGGCAGCTGTCAGGTCTGACAGCACCAGGACAGCTGGGCTACCTGAGTCGGCGGCTAGGAGCAGATTATTAACAACTCTTAAAATGGCTGTTTCAGTACTGTGCATGGGTTTGAAGCCAGACTGAAACTTATCATGAATGCCATGCGTGGTTAAGAAAGTGCAGCTGGGCGTAGACTACTCGCTCCAGGACTTTAGATAAAAAAGGTAGCTGGGAGATGGGCCTAAAATGTGTGAGAATGGAGGGGTCGAGATTTTTCTTTTTAAGTAGTGGCTGGACCACGGCATGTGGACACATCCTGAGCTAAGGGAGGTGTTTATTAGTAATAAAATACTAGCTCCAACTGATTTGAAAACATCTCTGAGAAGGCGAGAGGGAATGCTGTCTGAGGTGCAATTCGTCGGCCGCAGGTGCTTGACAACATCCGAGAGAGAAGAGAAGGATACAGGCTCGAGGACAGCAGGGCATAGAAAATGAGCAGGATCTGGGGTAGCACTAGTGTGGGCTAGCCTAAGAGCAGATACTTTTTCGATACAAATTTAAGAAATGTATCACAGAGAGTAGTCGATGGCACAATTGGAGAAACAAGAGGACATTAAAAAGAACCTGAGGTTTATGGCTGTTTTTGGAGATTAACAGAGAAATGTTCTCTGTTTTGGCTGCTTTGACTGCCGTCTGGTAGTCGGAAAGGCAAGCACGAAGGATTTCTAGGGAGACATGGAGTTTATCCTTTTTCCATTTTCTCTCTGCACGCCTGCAGGTGCGTCTGAGAGCGTGAGTACAGTAATTGAGCCACGTCATTGAGCCACGGCTCTGAGAGAACTGAGCGTAAAAGGAGCAACAGAATCCAGAATTAGGGTACATGTCGAGTCAAACATGGAGATAAGCTCATCAGCACTAAAAGCACAGTTCACCTCTAATTTACAGATCGGAGAAGCATTAAAAACATCAGAAAACTGTAAGGCAGTCAAGGGGTTAATTGAACGCAGACGACGCGCAGGGGCACGTGATTCGACTCCTGCGGAAGGGATCAAAGTTGTAAACAGAACCGGTAAATGGTCTGGGATACGCGTTGCTGCACAGATTTCATCCCCAGACAGACAGTCCAAACGATAGTACTAAATCTAAAATGTGTCCTTTTTCGTGTGTTGGGCCAGCCATGGACTGAACGAGACCAAAATAATCGAGGAGATTTAAAAAGTCCCTAACCAGAGGTTTGGACTCGCAACACACATGGACATTGAAGTCTCCGCAAATCAAAACACGATCATATTTCACCATGATCCCGGACAGAAAGTCAGAAAAGTCATTGATGAAATCCTTATTGCACTTTGGCGGACGATACACGACTGCACAGAGCACAGACGAGGCCGGGTTCAATTCAAAAAGCTGCAACTCAAAGCTAGCGTAGGAAGTTACAGGGTGAAGCAATCGGCATTGGATGCTAGCTCTAAACACTGAAGCTATGCCCCCACCATGGCCGGTGGTACGGGGGGAGCTGAAGAATGTACAGTCGGGAGGAAGAAGTTCAGAGAACGGTGTATACTCGCCAGTGTGGACCCAGGTCTCCGTCAGAAACATAAAATCCAGGTGAAGAAGTCATTTAACAGGAACGTCTTGTTTGCTATTGACCTAGCATTTAGCAAAGCCATGCAAATGTTTCGCTCCGGGCTGGCCGAAGGTGTAGTGCGTCTCAGTGGACGAAGATGTGCGTGTTGGACGAAGATGTGCGTGTTGAACGCCGCGCGGGCCGGGAGCAGTCAGTCGGGCAGGAGGAGCTGTCAGCAGGCCCAGCAGAGGCCGCAACTCCGGAAAGACAGGGCGAATCCACCGAACCCTCGGATGGCGTGCAGCGGGAGGGCCATGACATCTGATGCATGGATAAGTCCCAGAAGAAGCCGTCAGGTATGCTTTTTGATGGACAGGATGCAGGGCAACCGGCGCAGGTAGGTGGGAATATCCGACAGTAGAGGGGGGGGGGGAGTCGATTTATGGTTGCCAGATGTAGGTTTGGGCAGCAGTATAAACTCCAATGAGGGTCTGAGGTGGAGGAGAGCTTGGCGATCATAGACGAGCAGAGCAGAGACATTCTGACATACATAAAACAAAAGCAGGATAGCTAAAGGCAGAGAGCTGAGGGAGCGGCGAGCCGACACAGGCGCCATCTTCCCACACTGGTCACAGCTGTACGTCTGTCATGTTTAATAATATATAGGTATATTTTAGTGATGGATCTGAAGCAGAGGACTGCACTTTACCTGGTTGCATCAGTATTTGGATCAACAACCCTTCATTTAAAGGGGCCCTATTATACACATTTTCAGGATTTAGATTTGTATTTTGTGCCTCTACTGTAACATGTTTTCATGATTTCATGTTCAAGTGCTTTATTTTTTTCCCATTTTGAGCCCAGTCTGCTTTGATTGGTTAGCTGGCTGGATCTGTTGTGAATGGTCAACCGCTTAGAGATGTCCCACCCTTAGCCTATCAAGTACAATGTTTTGGAGCGCTAGTCACTAGAAACGTGAGTGTGACCTAGTGATGTCATTATGTTACAAAAGTAAACAAAGGAGTCCTATTGAGCCGTTTCTTTGCAGACCATTTACATGCACAAAAAATATCACACTACAGGAAAAGGAAAACCCCCAAAAAGCATAACCGGGCCTCTTTAAGGACTTTATAGATACTATGTGTTACGGTTTGTGTAGCAGGAAGCAGGACCCAAATGCAGATTCAAGTGAAAAAAACTCCTTTATTTCAAGGCTACGTGGTTACACAGAACAAAACAGAAACACTCACCGATGAACTAGTCATGACACAAGACGATCCGACACTGAACAAAGAAAAAGACAAGACTAAATACACAGAGGGGTAATCACAAACAGCTGAGAAGGGGAGGAGAAGCACAAGGACACCAGGTGAACACAATCGGGTAAATTAGACACACCAGGGAAACTAACGACAGGGAATCACAGACAGAGCTCAACAAGACAAAACACAACGAAGACAGAAAACCAAAGACAGATCTAGACAACACAACACAGACAAAGAGGAATAGGAGGAGGCAGGCTGTAAATCCTCACACTATGAAAACAAACATATCATTTGACTAAACAGTTTTTATCTGAGTATTCAATTATATGTATCAAAATGAAGCTATTGCGTGTACATTTTGAAATACCTTCCCATAAAGATATAAAGAAAAGGAGGTTCTAAATACTTTTTTCACCTCTCAGGAGTCCCTTTTCTCTGAGATAAAGTCAACATCAGTTTCTGACAAACGTTACACTGAGCACTACAGTAGTACGACACGACAGTCAAAGGCTAAATGTCACAACGTCCGTCATTGAGCTTGTCCCACAGTCATAATGAAGTTGTTCCCCGTGAACTGTGTGCCACAGCTCATGTAAAGTGACAGCCTAATGTCCTCATTACAATAGCAGGGATCACGGCTCTTTAGATCAGTAAACAGACACAAGGCCCTGACAAGGATAGAGCACTTTTACTGGGAGAGCATGAGGGGTGTCTTTCCTGTTGAAATGTAGGCATATTTTATTCTGAATCTTAATACAAAAGCAAGAAAGAGGGCAGAAATAAAAGCAATCTGATCATATTTGGGATCCATTAAAACTATTTAGTGTATAGCTTGAATCGAAGGCTCTACACAAAAAGACCAAACTTCACTTACATAAAGTTTCTTATATCCAAATTGAAAGTCTGAAGAGTTTAGCTTGGGTTTGGTGGATTTGCCTTCACAAAGGCCTGCTCTTGAGAAACGGCTCACCACAGCACCCTTCCAGTCTGCCCACATGAGGATTAAAAAGTGTTAGGCGTAGCATTATGTTTCCCTAAATTAAGGCCACAATTCACCCGAATCCCATTACACCCTGCAGCAAAAACAATTTAGTTGTGTGTCCTCAAATTTCCAATGAAATCTCAGTTGGTGGCCTTAAAACGCTGCAAACTTCGAGACTATATTTAAACCTCCATGTCAGCAAGAGGTGTAAAATGTGTGTATTACTCTACAGCTGGGATCAATGTTAAAATCTTCCCTCCCAATGTGATTCACTGGGGCGAATGCAAACCCTCATTTGCACTACTTTTCAAAAAATAAATATCAGAAGTAAACTACTCCTCACAACATTTTGAGCATTCAATAGCAACTTTGTCAATGTAAAAAGATCAAACCAGTATTTTAATCAAAGTAAGGCTTTAATTAGGCTTTACAGTGTTTCAGAGTTTCCGTTAGCCGGTAATTACATTTTTTAGCTGGTACATTTTTTTTTTAAACCGTAAATTCAAAACCTGCCGGTCAAATGGTTAAAATTGTTAAAATATTTGATATGGGATGCTCCGATCGATCGGCCGCCGATCATTATCGGCCGATATTCACTCTTAATAGTTTGATCGGTGCTCTCTATAAAGGCTGATCAGTAGAGCAGATCAGAGGACGCAAAATAAATTAGACTTTTCTCTGTGCGCGGTAAAAGATGCTCGCCAAAATGGCTTCACCGGTCTGGCAGCTTTTCAAGGTGTCTGACAAGACAATAAAATAGCTTTATGCAGCGTGTGTGAAGCAGAAAGCGAGAGAGAGAGATCAGAGATCAGGATCAGCTGCTGCTGAAGGAGACAGGCAGCTCTGCATGATCACCTGCAGGTCCGCCCAAGGGCGCCGGAAGCGGGGGGGCCAGGGGGCCATTGGCCCCCCCACTTTACAGCCCTGCCCCACATTTTCGCAGCGGCGGATGCCGCGGAACGCTGTATACATCCCGTTTCAATAATTCCCCTCTACTCTAAAGTCACATCTAAAACACTAAAAATCTGATCTAGCTGTGTATATTTTGTCATTTTTGATTGTTATATTCAATCTCATTAGCTACAGGCATTTTTGAAGCTTGTAAAGGGAACATGCAGCTCTCACTCGCCACTCTGCTCTTCCACAGCGCTGCTTCCCCTCCCTCCGCTGACATGATGAATATCAGGTGTAGTAATCATAGATAACACGGCAGGGTCCGTTACAGTTTGTTTTCATCTGATTTCAAATAAACAAAGTCTTGGCTTTCAGAATATTAAACTTGTTTCGACAAATTCAGATGATAAATACAGCTTTGAAGCTCGTAACGGCATAATTACAAGCGGAGAACGGAGTAACTTAACGTCACACAAACACACACAAACGCAAACATACACATACACACACGTATACACACACACTCGAACTTCCCCAAGACCAGTAATCCAAACGAAAATATCTTCCCTCCGTAGCCTACTTTGATCATTTGCTCCGCTAATAATCAATCAGATCGATCCAGAGAGGAGGAAACTTTAACTTAGGGCTTTTTCTCAAAATGATGACTCGGTGACAGTCATTATATAATGTGACATATTTAGCTTAAAATTTGGAGTACAAAAACAATCCTGATATCATTAGAAAGCTAGGAATCTCCTCTTTCCAACAGTGTATACAACTCAAAATGTGTCTTCGGGTCAATGTGACTGATTTCGATAGAGCAGGTCACTTTGCATTAGGTAAAAATAAAGCAGGCAGACATAACAGGAAGAATATGTATATTGTAATCCAATCAAATAGGACATTGTCACACCATTCAAATGTATCCATGTAAATTACAACCAATAAAAAAGCTTAGATGTGTTTATTTATTACGTTGTTTACGTTATGACTGCGTTAATTGTTACGTTGGTGTGTGTCAGCCGTTAACCTAGATAGATAAACTTGCAAACATGTCAGAAGAACCGGCGCATAAGAAAACAAAATACTGTCAAACTAAACTGAAATTAAACAACTTGAGCGTCACATCCCTGACATCCGCAACTCCGGAGCCTGGTCCTTCAAACATAGAACCAGCGCAGATGAACGCAAAAGCAGCTCTGCGGCCACAGAGACTGTCAAAACCCTCGCCGCCGGCACCGTTGAACCGAAACAGGCTGGTTCCGACTGCATGGAGGTTTGTTGTCGGGACATTGTGACGGGCAAATAAAATCGTATTTGGGCAAAGAGAAAGGTACTTCAATGCAGAATGGTACAAAAAC
Source organism: Gobionotothen gibberifrons (assembly GCA_943591055.1). Classification (NCBI taxonomy): domain Eukaryota; kingdom Metazoa; phylum Chordata; class Actinopteri; order Perciformes; family Nototheniidae; genus Gobionotothen; species Gobionotothen gibberifrons. The sequence continues at coordinate 2,252,740 of CALSBZ010000201.1, forward strand.
AGAGAGTGGTTCATTCTTTGCAAAACCACTAAACGAGCCTTCTGTGAAATATGCAGATTTGCTGCTGTCAAACGGCTTGTAACTTTCTCCAAATGTGGAGATGACTCTTTGTAAATACCGAGTAACGAGTTAATAACTGGAACTTTTCACAGAGAGTGTGTTCAAAAAAAGTTCGCTTACTTCAGTCAAACACCAGTCAACATTCAGCTTGTCAAACAAGAGGGTATTGAGCAGGAACAAAGGAGAGATAGAATGATGGAGCAACTGCGCTGTATGTGTGTGCTGGAGCTGTATAGTTTAATTTACAGGAAAGGAGTGAGCAGAGGGTCCAGTTGTCCATTCTTGTTCTATCTTCCTCCTGAACACCCTCTCACAGACTTTCATTTGCTCGCGCTACTAAAGAGACACGTTACCATGGAAACCAAACAATGGTGCAGCTGTATTGAAGTCCGAGTGGAAACAGTAACATTTGGTGCGTTATGTTAGAATGAAACAAATCAGATTTAGTCAGAAATCGGGAGAAATGCGGGATAAATATGACCCCGGGAGGAAAACGGGAGTCTCCCGCGAAAATCGGGAGGGTTGGCAAGTATGTCACATACACACGCACTTTTTGGCCCCCCCACTTCTGAAATGAATCCGGCGCCGCTGGCTCCGCCTGCTGTAACGGACCGTTGAGCGGAGCAAAACACACAATTCAAGTTAGACCTAAGACACTTAGCTATTTTATCTACCTCTGGAACAACCTAAACTAGTTAAAAATATGTTTATTCTTAACTGTTGGGTCACTCATTACTGGATCAGTGAGCTGCATGAGACGGATACGGACCGGCTGTCAGGAGAGGTAGACAGGTTCCGTTTATTTCTCCTGTGTTATTGTCCAAAGTTAATGTAAACTTTTGAATAATGTACTTCATCTACTATAATTGTTTGAATGTAATAATTATGTTTGTTGTTTGTGGAAGCGCATCATTTATTGAAAAATGAATCTGAACTTTTCGATCCGTCACGATTATAAACTGAACAGTCAACCCAGTCTCATGGCATTTCGTGTTATAGTCACGACATTTAATCTATTGATTCGTGTTCACCAACACGATTATCCCTTTTTTTTCGTGTCACACAGAACGATTTTAAAAGCAATGTATTTCTACTGGTAATGTGTGCCTGCAGCACGTCTTTTTTTCCGTTCGGGTCGTGGAAGACCGGAAGCTGTGTGGTTCATAAAAAACATGTTCTTACTCAATATCAAGCCACAATTATTGCTTTTATTTTAAATCGTATAATTTTGGACTTTTGTTGCCGTCTGTGAGGAAAATAAATGGGGCTCAGAGCCTCAGGATACTGAAATCTGTATTTTTTCAATCTTTTTTTCCTTCTAATTTGTTATTCTTTTCAAAATAACACACTGTTATTTACTCAACAATAACACACAATTATCCTTGTTTTTATTTATTGGTTTATTTCCATAATCTCAGTTTTTTTGGCGTCCGTCAGGAACTGAATTTCAAAATAAAAATAACCGGAAACAGACGTAGGCATTTTGACCGATTACCCAAGATCTTCAGCTATGGTTTAAGCTCGCTGATTGGATGTTTTAGCCGCAATGCACTACATCTCTGGTCTCGCAGACTCACTTTGGGTTACTTAATGTTAAGGCTAATAAAAATGACAAGGCTAAGGCTGTAATGCTAACTAACGTGCTAGCTACTAGCTAGGTAGCTAACTTGATACAGCCACTCCTGGTCCTTTCATCAGACGGGAAGCGAAAGAACGAGCAAGACCCATTGCTGGTATGATAACAAGCACAAGGTACTAAGCACACAGGCATCTTGTTAAAGCTATCTTATCTTAGCTATCTCTTATTTGGTGGAGGAAAACAAATGTGACATCAGTTATGACATCACTTACGCGACTCTGGGATTTGTAGTCTTTCTTGTTGCGTATTTTTCATAGTCTTATATTTCAACAGTTTTACAACAAACTGTGACTTTTTTGACATGGAAATGATTTTTTAAGATTGACAAACATCATATGTGTAATTCATGGCACAATTCAAACAATTGCAATGAGTTGATCACTGTAAAATATCCAGTAAATTGTGAGTAGTGTGGTTAGGGAGAATGATCAGGCTGAGTCATTGAGCAGAATAGTTTGACTGGCAATGTGAATGTAACGGGCTTAGTGGTGCATTTAGGCAGGAGGGCTCGATGAACTCTAACAATTCTATTACTAACTGGATGACTCATGCTTCCATCTCGCATACCTGCATTCTTTCAGTGAATCAAAATGTCTTTATATGTTTCTCGAGGGCACCATGTTGTCTCTGTTATGTATTATAAATGTGACAGTGCATCGCTGTTCTATTCAGCCATCATCCGGCTGATAGGTGACATCATTATGACTGGCTTCAAAGGGAAAAGGGGAAAAACAACATGTCTCGCCTTTGAAATACAATTTCACAGGCGGTCAAAAGTGAAACCCCTTAACACCAGCGAACAGAGACATGTTAATCATCATATCCCCGTCTCATATCTCTTGTCATGTATAGCAGATAACATTAATAGAGATGGCAACAGCTGCCACCCAGGGGTATGATGTTGAGCGCGCGCCCTCAAGCTCGTTGAATACACAGGGATAACAGAGTGTGACAATACGAGAAATGAAGAGCAATGAATGTGACTTCAAAGCATGAGGCAGACATACGACCCTTTATTACGGAGAAGGGGCGAATGTCTGAACGGGACCAGAATGCTGCTGGTGGCAGCGGTGTAACCCAATGGCTCTGTTTATTTATCCACTTTTTTCAAACCCTCTTTGATAAAATAGGACTTTAAATTAAAAAAATATACAATAATGGTCAATTGGAGATTCTGCAGTCATCTTTAACCTGTTTAGCCCTGAGCCTGTTTTTCAGGTCTCAGGCTCGGAAATGACATTCCCAGAACAAATGACCATATCTTCCCTTCTAAAAGGGTTCAATTAATAATCTTTTTTCTCAAAGTAATGATAAACCTGTGAGTTGGATGTAGAAGAGTCAGAATCAATATAGATGTTTTTTATTTTAAAGAAAATTCAGATTGAACGTACGTATAATGTAAATTATAGTGTCCGTCCAAAAATTATTTTTTACTTATAGTAAAAACTTCCCTTGGATGATGGTAAGGTAGACTAAAAGCTTTAGGAATCCAAAGTACAACATATAATAAGTACCCTGTATCAAGATTGATGCAAAACAAGTGACATTTGACGTTTTTATAGAGGTTTAGCAAATAAAACTCCTCCTCTGAGGTGATTTGGGTGGAAATGGGGGTTTTACCGTTTCTCTGAAACCCATTGGTCGATTTTGGTGATTGACATCTCTTTCTGACCGTTAGAGCCAATATAATCGAAGGGGAATCTCCCCGCTCACACCAACACACTCTCACTCCATAAACGTCCAGGAGCGACGCTTGGTCAGGGTCCCGTGGCGTGAAGTTGGGACGCTCCGAGGCTCCTTCAGCTTCATAAAGGGACGCAAATAGCTTTCAACTGACTGCAATGTAGTCGGTATTTGACGCTCGTGGAACCACAGCATCCGTTTCGGTCGGCGGCTGTTAAAGGCAGTTCAGTCAGACAACTCACGTGTTTCTTTAACATGTTTATTAGAAGCAGCATATATTTGAGTTTGGCGATTAGGCTCGGGCATCATCACTCTCTAGATATACATAGCACGATGAGTGATGATCAAATAACTAACCCCGAGCCTACAGGTGGAAGCTGGGGTGGAAGCTGGGGTGGTGGTGGGGCAGGCAAGCAGCAGCAATGTAAGGTAGCTGCGGCAATAGCAGCAGCAAGCGATGCATGGAGAGAGAACTGGCAGGTTAAATAGAGCGGCATATTAAGGAGACTCCGTTTGGTTGGTTGAGAGTGGCAAGGGGCGTTATGTATGAATGCAGCATAAGTCCTCGAGTTGACTGCCTGAACTAGCTCGCAGGCTTCGCCCCATTTAAAGGCAATGTGAGCGTCCATCAATGTGAGCGTCCATTCCCAATGGATAACGGAGAATTGTACACCAGGAAGTAAGTATTCCCCTTACTGTCAATTGATTTGACA
>CALSBZ010000201.1:2257234-2280488 GCA_943591055.1 Gobionotothen gibberifrons
ATTGACAGTAAGGGGAATACTTACTTCCTGGTGTACACTTCTCCATTATCCAATGGGAATGGACGCTCACATTGCCTTTAACTGCCTTTAACAGCCGCCGACCGAAACGGATGCTGTGTTTCCACGAGCGTCAAATACCGACGCCGATGGGAATACATTGCAATCAGTTGAAAGCTATTTGCGTCCCTTTATGAAGCTGAAGGAGCCTCGGAGCGTTATGGGAGCTAAAACAAAAAGGTGGGGGCTTCGCTCACCAGTTTTTCATCAGAGTGAAAATATTTCTAGTTCTGACATCTACAAACGGAAAAGGAGGTTTATTGCTTATGGATTATCAGAAATCATTTCAAAGGGACACAGACACATTGGATTAACCTATGGATTAACTTCAGCAGCGTTTTTATCGTTTTAATGCCATTGAAGACCACTTTTGACCAGACTACGACACAGGTGAGCCATGTTAGCGTTTTTTAGCTACCTAGCGCCACATGTTTTGATGTCTGTTCTTGTTATTATCTCCGCGAGTTTGTATCATTGAGTGATAATATCTGCACCCATCGATTCTGTGTCATCTCACGATTGGAAACGATGGGTTGGATGTGCAGCAAAGATAAATAATAAGGTTTTGTGAGTGAATTTCGGTGCAGTCATCTGTTAGCATTTTTCGCTCGTTGCTAATTCAGAGGCTCAGCGTTAGCATTGTGGGTTTGTTTTTTAAACAAAAATTAAAATGATCAGTTAGATGAGTTTCTTCCCGTTACATGGATATAAAACATTCATAGTTTATTAAATGAACATGCCCTCAGACACTGTTTCCTGCAAGATGTTGCGGGAGGGCCCCTGTCGGGCTTAACAGGTTAAAGATTTAAAAATATCTATGTTTAACAATTAAATACATAGAATCACAGAATCCGGATTAATGCCAAGTAGGTTCACATATAATCAAAGTGTCCATATTATGCTGTTTCAGGTTCATATTTCTATTTTGTGCTTCTACTGTGAAATATTTACATGATTTATTGTACACAAAGTGCTTTATTTTTCTCATACTGCCTGTGCTGCAGCGCCTCTTTTCACCCACTGTCTGAAAACAGAGCCCAGTCTGATCTGATTGGTTAGCTCTGTTGTGATTGATCAACCTGTTAGAGATGTGTCCAAAATGTCCCACCCCTTAGACTATCCCGTACAATGTGTTTCAGCGTTTGGCAATAGAGGTTAGTGTTACATAATGATGTCTCAATGTCCAATGAATGTGCAAAGGTTCACAACACGCAGTTAAAAGGAAGAAGTGCAGATATACAGTATAGTCCTTAAGATGTGTGGTATTGTAATCCATACTGACAGGAGCAGAAATGTTAATTTAATGTGTAGTGTCTAAAAGAGGAGTTTAGATACATGTGTTATTTTTCAGTATTATATTTGCTTACACTTAGACAGTAAGTTAAGGCTCTGTTAAATGTGTTTGTTGGGGGGGGGCTATCATTTATCGATGTTAAAACCTTTTACAGAATGTTGCATCTTTAATCTGTTTAACATATTTTGCAAGAACTAAATCCTGCTTGCATTAAGGCGCTAACAAATGGGTACAGATTAAACACCGCAGGCCAGACCTTTGACCCTGATTGACCTTTGACCCTGAGGACTTTTGATCATCTTTTATAGTTGACCTGCAGATCGCCAATGGCAAGGACATTTAAACAACCAAATGCAATTCTTGAAAATGTGCTGACAACAAAAACACACATAAAAGAAGATGGGTAAATGAGGCAGGTCAGACTCTAAAAATATATATTGGTACTACGGGAGTTCCTCCCCTTAACAAATAAGCCTCAGTGTATTCATGGTAATAGACAGAGCCCAGAAAAATTCAGAGAAAGTGGGAAATTATTGTGAGAGCACCAGAAAAGAAGTATAGTATTTCGAGCCTGCAAATCCCTGGCGACCCTTTTCCATTTCCATGGACAGTAATGATATATGCCATGCATGTGAACCGCCCAACATTACCACTTCACCTTGATATCTCTTCATTTCATTAATACCTTTATTAAAAGGTGTAGCAGTGTCTCTGCATGAGTCACAATAATCACAGCATTACTTCTTGTTTCTGCCCTGAACCCCTCTGTTCTCTGGTAATTGTGGCCATGCATCTCTCCTCCCTGTTAATCTGTGGACTCGCTCTCTGGCTGTGCCTTAATGGGGATTTTCAACTGTGACCAGGGCAGAGGCCTCAGATTTCACACTTCTGTCAGCCAACGTTACAGCATTCCTAATAACTGTCTCACTTGCAACAGACACTCACGGCAGCTACTGTATATATAGATATATTTTATAGAGGTAAGATGTGGAGGCCAGTAACAATTAAATTAGCCATGAGGATTTAGAAAATAATGGAGCCCAGGGCTTATATACAGTATGTGTCACATGTGAGTTCTCCCATACTCAAAGGTGGCATTGAATTGATTCTTCATACAGTAAGGGCTGCAAGAATATGGCAATGTGTATCGTAAGAAATAATATATTATATATATATATATATATATATCCGGTCTTCTCTGTGCTTTATAAGGTGTTTAGTTGCTTGTTTTTAGTTCATGTTATTCTCTGTATGTATTAAATGTGTTTTTTCTTATGTCCAAATGCATTGTAAGTATTTCTGTTTATTATTATTATTATCATATGGTGGTACTGTAAGCTATATATATATATATATAGCGATCCTCTATTTTGATATTTTCTCCCACCCCTATTCTATAAAACATAATCCATCACTGATTTCTTGCTTGTAGTTCATTTCTGATACATCCTGCCGTTCACTCCTCTCACACAGTCATTCATAATTTCCTTGCTGTCATTGTCTGGGGCTGTCAATCACCTGCATTGTTATCATCTTGCTGCTGTCTCTTTTAAAATACGATTCTCTCATGGCCTTTCCAACATTCATTCTGCTGTGACACGCGCCCCTCCACCTCCCATCCCTGCTCAGTCTTTGCAGATTAATCAGCTTCATCAGCCTTCCTGTCTCAGTGGAATCATCATCTACCTCCATCACCAGAGCCTGGAGTCCATGAGGGGATTTATCTTGATGCAGACACTCTTAGATTACAAATCTCCTCGTGGAGTCTAATCGCCAAATACTTTCTGTTAAGCCTTTTATAATCACATATCATCTGTTATAATAAACAATGATCTTTTCTTCATTCTCTCGTCTCTGGGTATTTAGAAATGTCTGTGTGTCCTTTTCGAATTTATCCCATCATGTTTCCTATGAGAGCAAATGCACGTTGTTTACAGATACTTTCTGTTGCAGAAAAAAAAAGCATTTGTTCATTAGAAATGGCTTCTTACAATAAAGTCAATAAACTATATTGCTTCAGTTACATGGGTCAAATCTTATTTTTCCTCCTGTCTTGGCAAGAAAATCAATCACCCATAACTAAAAATTCAATTTTGTATTATCTTCTATTAAAATGAAAATGGCAACCAATTCAGATACTCTTATTCTCTATCACTTCAGTTTATAACTACCGTCAGTTCTCTTAACTTTCAGTGAGTGCAATGATCATTGTTTTTATAAGAGTACCGCCTTCCTTTACTTGTATGTAATCCTTAATGAAACAGCAGCCAAGTCTGGATCATGCTCACATATTGTTTCAGATCAGTTGCCATCCGTCTGTTCCTCTACTATAAATGTTGAAGAGAATTTCTTAAAAAATAAAAGGAATTATTTTCGAATCCCTCATGATATCCCTAATTAAGCTGAATCAATATTAACTGATCTTTCGCAGCACATGAGCAATCACATATGCTGGATACTTCAAAATAAAAAAGAAGTCCGGAGTGTAAAACTCATCAGCGTTATGGAAGCACTTAAAAAGGGCCGGTTGTAACTTTAAGGCTATTTAAATATTGATATTCTTTATCACATTACATAACTGCCCTCTGAATTTGAATATTATTAGCTTTTGTGATAACTTAACAGCTCTGAAAGCAGAATTCTAGGGATATAATTGCATTTAATTGGAAGCAAACTTTTACTTTTTTACTCCACTACCTTTATTTAACAAGATTAGTTTATATTTACTTTGCAGGTTTTAACCTTGAATCAAAAATATAAATCATCTAATGAATTATAAGGGATTGCCATACCTGTCACTATAAAAGGTAATTCAAAATAAGCTCCCCCTTTAAGAGCTGCACAATTAAATTGATATACAAAATAATTGGTCAATTATTAGAACCCTGAGAAACATTATAGATGATTATTAGACAGCTTGGTTGAATACTAAATTCTGATTGATCAATTTGGACATTCCAGAGGTCTGCTACTTTTCGCTAACAAACCGTTGGAGTACGATCAAAAGACTATGTGCAGTCATATCAATGGGCAGAAAGAAGCCCAGTAAATATAATGTCAGCTGTGGGCGACATTAGTGTTCAGACAGATAGGAAGTAAACACAAACATGAACCGGGTATGGGCTCTGGTAGTGTTTAAAGACTTTAATAGAAAAGATAATGTGAACAGTCACTGCCGTTCCAGCCAATGGTATGCCCTGGAACAGACTCTTTTTTCATAACGGAAGCAGTACGCTCATTGTCAAATCAATAAAATAATTTTTAAATCAACATTGTGAGTCAAGTCTTTGGTTGATATAGTATGTAGCTGTGTAATAATCAGGATAATGTGCAGCTAGGTCGGTCATTAATGAAAACATTACGCAAAGCATATTGTCCCTTACTTATAGCCATTCTGCATATAGTCTGCTTAAAGGTCTCCTGTCATGCAAAATGCACTTTTTGATGTCTTTTGCATAAATATTGAATTTTATCAGACACCGAATTTTTAGCATTGAAAAAAATTACTTTGCTCCCAATTTATCTATGTGAAATAAAAATCTGAAATATCTTGATACGCAATTTCAAAAGCTGAATTTCAATGTATTTGTTTCAGTGTTCACAAATTCAGATCCCAAAAATTCAAGTGAAAAAAATTCGAATGGTCAAATTCGGTGCTTAAAATTCAATGTCCAAAATGTAGAGGGAGCATCATCCGGGCTACCCAGACAGGATAAGCAATCGAGCCTGAATGCAATCGAACCAACTTCTGGCCTATCAGAGCACGGCTTTGTCAGTCATGTGATCAAAACAACCCCATTTGTTTTTTTAATATTGTTATTACCCATGTAAGAGTTGACTTAACTTTTGTAGTTGGAGCTCATTTTGAACAATGAGCTAACTAATGATTACTTTCATAATGGTTTAATGTGCTGATAGTGTGGTGGAAAAGAGATCATGTTTTAAAAACATGTTACTAAAACAAAATCTCTTGTTTTGGACTGACAATAATGATTCAAGAAATAGTAGATAAATAAATACACAAACATCAATCGGTGTGCATTTGTTGTGGATGGAACACAACAAATGGTGCTCTTACCTGTGATGCCTCCTCCAAGCATTATAACCAGCCTGTATCATTCAAACTATAAGTACAAGTTCTAGCTGCTTGACTTTAGACAAACAATTCAAAAGACAAAATCAACACAATTTATTGAAAGACCAATCTTTATTTTAGGGTGCCTCTTCTTTTTTTCTTTTTTATTGAACCCTCAGATGTGAGATATTAGTAATACAGTAGTAGCATTGTCAATCTAAAAAAACTGAGCAACTCAGTATATTTCTTATTGTCCAAAGCATCTATTACACCCCACGTTTTCCCCTCTCATATTCACAGTATGGATGATTAGAGACTTTGGGGGAAACCTCAGCTTTATGAACGTCCTGTCTGTTGGTTTGGCCCGGAGAGGACTGAGGGTCTTTCCCATAGACTCCCCTGCGAGGAGGACCAGGCCTGAGGGAGGAGGACCTGCACCAGCTGCACCTACAGAACTTAGCCCATGCTGGGCATAGCTGTTATTACCTGCACAGGCCTAATCTGTCACTTTATTTGAAAAAATGTATTTACTTAATCAATTAACAGGTTAACATTTAGTGTAACAAAAAAAATGGTGATGGTTCATCCTTGATAACTTTTAGTTCACATTTCAATAAATTGTACTTGTATTTGCACTCCTTTTGTCCGTTAAATTACACATTCACATCTGACTGAAGATTGGCACCGTTTATTTGTGACGTTGCAAACTCTGCGGTACAAGGCACAAGTATTGTGAAGCTCATAAAGTGAGGCAAAAGCTTTTTTTTTGCCAAACTTTATAGGCCTGACAATAATCACACTGTCTCTGAGGTGCAACGTAAAACACAACACAAAAACTAAGTTTCTGTTAGACTACAAAACTATTCAGTGTTCAGGGGCCTCATGTATAACGGCGTGCGTAGGATTGACGTGGGAAGGTTGCTTACGTAGTAGAAATCCGAAAAATAGGTCCATACATTTTCCGCCACTTTCCGATTCACCAAACATTGCGTACCGGCGAGGAAAGTGCGTATGGCACTTCCTACGCCGGGTTCCCTTTATAAATCACAACCGACTCGAAATGCGGTGCAGCTTTTGCGGGCTTCACGTAACGCCCATATTTGCCTATAAATAGTCAAAGAAACGCCCATTCATTCATTCATTTTGACTGACTGCATGAAGAAGATCGCAGGAAATGACGACAGAACAGCTAAAAAAAAACATCTCACACCGTGTCAGATTTTGGTTATTTTGGGGAGGTCGAGATAAATCATATTGTTTGGTGGATGCAGTTTGAACCAGAGTAGCAGCATGGAGGTCGGATCGTCACCAAAATAAATAAATAAGTGGTCCGAAAAAGGTTAATGACAAAGAAAATACACATAGCCTTCCTCAGGCAGTGTGTTTGTACCGGGGACAGGAGACCCCCCCCTTGATGAGAAACTGTAAGAAATTATCGGGGAATCCCTCCGGAGTGGAGTCATGACGACTGGATCTGAATTATGTTTTTGTATTTGGTGGTTTGTGTCCCAGCTGTTGATCAGCTGTGTGCAGCGTCTCCACTGCAGCCTGTGCACCCCCCCCTCCTCCTCCGCAACTCTATATCCACCAGTTGAAGGAAATACAACTAATGTGTTGTGTTATATTAGCTGTACAATTTACCACATATGGTGTTCTTAGTTTCCATGCCTCCTGTGTTTTACGAGCGACTTATCAAGTCTTGGCAAACTGCATAAAACACGATTAAACATGTATTAAACATATATAAAACCATGCTCGTATCTACAACCTATAGAAATGCAAAACGGCGTCAGTTTAGACGTAATTCTGTCCTCCTGCTTACCGCATCATTTATGAGAAAACATTTCATAACATTAACACAACATATTCGAGGTGGTTTTAAATAACATTCTGTATTTATTTATTTCTCCCAGTTATGTTTTTGTGTGCACTGAGGAGTCTCAAACAGGCGTTTGTTAAATCATTTTAAGATTGGCTTTAATCAATGTTTGAAAATGAATTCTTCATATATGATAAATGAGAGGTAACATTTTATTTATGGTATTATTTCCACATATTTCTCTCCATTCTTCCTTCTGCCAACGGTGTCGCAGTTTCTCGTCTCTCCCGTGTTTGTGCTTAGGGCGTACGCATGGGTTAGAGTTTGCGTGGAGGACCGCACGTTTTCCCGTCAAGTTAGTATTTTATAAATCGCAAACATTGCGTAGAAACTGCCGTACGCCATCTTTTGAGCGTATATCGCTTTATAAATGAGGCCCCAGGTCTTTGTGTTACAATAGAAGTGTCTCTTAGTGAATGTCCTGTACTGGTCTTACATCTCATAACATCAGATTTTCCTTTCCTCTTGGATGTTCTTCTGGACCCTCGGAGAAAGAGAACATGGTGAAGCAGTCCTGTCTCTCAGGCCTGTCCTTTCCTAACAGAAATATCAAAAAACATAAAACATATTATTGCAGAGCAAGTGTGTTATTTAAAAAAGAGGTGTGTTTGTTTGTTCAGGGGCTATAGATATAATGATTTTTTTTATTTTAATGTGTTTTTTAAATTCAACAGTGTACTACAAAGATAATCAGGTTATGAATAAACCATTCTAAATTCATCAACATTGAAATAAATGTATTATTAAAATACAATCTAACTTTTATCAAAACTTTGTGCAACTGTAGAAGCTTGCTATTTTCGGTTGTCTCACTGCAATAATCACTTTTAACATGTTGTATAGACTCAATATGTAGCAACAAAGGGTCGCAGTGAGTTCTCACTATGTTAAATAATATTTGCCTTAAATACATTGAAATGTGAAAGTTGAACAAAAAAGAGATGTTGCTTGGTAAAATGTAAATGTAACTTTTTGCTAAGAAAGTACACTCAACATCACTGATGTGTAGGTGATCTAGTATTTAGTAATGTTTAATGGCATGTATATCAGTGTATTAGAGTCATTATTAAAACCAATAACTTTATGCATTCTTTGTAAATTAATGAAAAGGTATTATGTAGCTTGGAATCCGTGCTGAAGTTTTCTGCTGTTAGGAGTCCAGATCTGTCTCTCATCCTCTGGTCTAGCCTGTCTGGATCACCTTAAGGAAACTTTGAACAAACAGATGTAAAGTGTAAAGTTACACTTCTTTACATGCAAACAACTTTTTATCTTCTTTTAAAAACAGGTCATAGTCTTATTGTTAAGAAATTGCTGGATATCACAGTCCTTATACTGTATCTTATCAGTTTGATTGTGTATCATTGTGTAGGTCCTTTTTATTTGTACTGTTACTTTGGATGAGTCAGTCAAATTAATTTGTTTTAATATGCCATATTCATATGTATCACACACGTAAGGGTAAGACACAAACCTATTTAACAAATGCAATGCAATGGAAAAGCTTAATTTTCACTGACAGATAACGTCATATCTAATATTTAAACAAATCATCGTCCTTAAATGCAGGCATTAAGTTACATGTTCCGTTTTACAGCCACAATAAGGCTGTTTCTCAAGTGTGATGATAATAAAATGAAAAGAGGCATTGGTAATAATATTAATAAAAACAACAATGTTTGGGTTCGTTCGTCAGCTGCAATAAATAACTCCAGTTCAACAAACCATATTACAATATCTAAGGACCATCTTGAAATGTGGCATTCATATTTGATATGCTCCACCCAACATAGCCTACAATAGACTATGCAGATTTGTTCTTGGTTGTCCTTTTCGTACACATCACTGCACAATGTATAACCAACTTAAATGGCCTTCATTAAATGTAAGAAGACACACACATTGGCTTCAGCTGATATTTAAATGTATTAATCTTAACTATCCCCCTTATTTAAAGCAGTATGTTGTACCCTACTCGCCAAATCATCAAGTTAGACACTCTGTCCAGATTTATTTCTCTGTCCCCTCTGCAAAAAAAATCGATTGGCAGAAGAGCGTTCATGTTCAAAGCCCCAACAGACTGGAATACTTTACCTGCTGCTATTAGATCTCTTGCATCATTGGGTATGTTTAAACATGCATTATCATCTCACTTTCAACTGGTCTGCACTTGTTATTGATGAAACTGATTTGCTCGACTGTCTCTCAAATTGTAATGATTGTAATGATTGTATGTATTACATGAATTTTACTTAACAGACTGTAGGTGGTTTGTCTTGTGTGTCATGTTTTGCTTTTTGTCTTTTTGTTTATGTATGTCTGTAAGTTGTTGCTATTGTCGGGACCCTCTTGAAAACGAGATGGTGCATCTCAAGGGGTTTATCCCAATAAATAAAATGTCTATATATTTTAAAGATACACACATTTTATTGTGAGGTTAATTTAATATACACTAAGCCTCTCTTCAACAATACGTTGACGTTAGCTAGTCTATTTTATGCTATAGTAGAGCATAGTGTAGAGCCGATGAAAGGGAGTCAGAGGCGGTGTGTTCAGTATGGAACTCCACACCTTATTTCTATTAGCATGAAGACAAGGTAAGTACATCTGCTTGCTACTACATGACACGCTAGTATGATAACCTACACACGGTACATTCACTAACTGGTCCGTGTTGCAACACACAATAATACCACGGTGAATTATGTCCCATAATGTGCCCCCACAATAGCGAATTTAAATTAACCTTAATAATGTAAGCAAACTAACTATCTAACGTACAAGGATCACCTTATTTTACCAACCTCACACGGAAGCCTTTTGGTATACAGTAGCATCCCACTTAAAGTTTTACACTTCTCTATTACGTTTTAACTTGGATGCTACGTGTAAATATAATCTACGAATTAGATCAAATGTAAAAGTCAGCCGAATTAGTGTTGATACCATAGACCAGGGGTTCTCAACGTGCGGCCCGCGGGCCAATGGCGGCCCTCGGAAATGTTTCTGGCGACCCGCGATAGTTAATGTGACAAAAAAAATAAAAAATAAAAATAATATATATTTTTTTTCTTTATTTTTTTTTTCTTTGCCTAAATCCTTCCGGCCCACATTTGTAAGTGTTCCGGCCACTCCTTTTTTGCTTACCTAAATCCTACCGGCCCACATTTGTAAGTGTTCCGGCCACTCCCTGGAGGGATGTTACAGATGGATAAACAAGCTCCAAAGCATAAAGGCGTTTTTGTATAGTTTGTGTATACAGTATACAGTATTGTAGCGAGCCCTGGGTTCAGAGGGAGGAGCTTGCATAGGGGAGGGCGGGGGGGGCTTGGCAGGGAAACGGGGTTCAGGGGGAGTGGCTGTACCCATAGGATAGAAAAGGGGGAAGTGACGTGACCATCAGAGGTCAGAGGTCGGCTGTGGAGAAGACCGTGTTGCCCACATTCTGTTACTGAGTTTAGGCTAGTTAGCTAGCAGGTTTATTGTTTTGGGTGCAGTCACTTTTGCCTCCACTTGCTGTTCAAATAAATGTTGAAAGAAAAAGTAAATCTGTTTACAGTTCTGTTTCATATGGGTGTTGAGAGATGTATCCATAGATTTAGTCCCTAATTTTGCTCTCAAAGTGCACCAGATTGATGCATTTAACTTCAAAATTTAAAAATAAATCTTCCCGGGGGAGCATGCCCCCGGACCCCCCTAGAGGAGGTGAGGTCCACCACCTGCCCACACCCCGTTAAATTGTCTCACCCACATTGAGGATGCTTCCTACGCCCATGTTCTATTCCATGTGTCAAGTCAGGCAAATTGGGTCCAAATGTTATTGCATCAATGATCTGTTAACATTAAAATCAATAAATATATGCTGTAACTATTTTGCTCTAGGCAACTCAAGGGCTCAGGTAATGTGATTACTATATGAATAATGGTCCAAAATAACATTAAATGCATAAGGGTTTTTGTTAAGAAACATACTTTCGTCGACGGCCGGCCGATACATGCCGCGCATTAAGTGGGCCTGTCTGTCAATTAATCCCCGGGCCACTTTTTCCTCCCAGTCCGCCCCTGACTGTATGTATAATTGGTTAGTACAATAAAGAAAGGATTTGTTTTGGAATTATTTTGTGTTCCGTTTTTTCTTGGGCGGCCCTCAATCCAATATTGGGTACCTAAATTGGCCCTCACTCATCAAAACTTTGAGAACCCCTGCCATAGACTGTATATATAAATGGACGTAGGGTCCGTGACGTCACCCATAGGATTCTGCAGAGTTGCCGAGAAGCCCTTAGTAGGCGGAGTCGGCCACTAACGGCTCGACAGGGACGTCAGAGTTCAACTCCCGCCTGCTCCAAATAAGGGCAAAGAGGCGGAGTCGAGGCGGGACCTCCTGCCACCGAGCTGCAAGCTCCAGAGCTAGCTGAAGCTACCAAGCTAAGCTAACATGCTCCCCATCTGCACACTGCCGTCGCATTTTACGTTTCTAAGGTAAGCGGACATGAAACTATTCAGCAAAACTATAAATAATAATCTAAGTTATTGAGTTTTTAGCATAATACTTCAGAATCTTAAAATCCCTTAACATTTTGCAATTGTGCTAAATTCAACACTGGAATCAAGCAAATATTAATATGTTTGCATGACATTAGTTATTTATATTTTGATATCACTTAATTATACGTTTCATACATTTAAGTCAAGCTAAGGTACATGTGATGGTAGCTAGTTAGTGGTCTTACCTGTGAGGCCTCCTCCAAACAGCATACTAACCAGACTGTATCATTACAACTAAGTACCAGTTATAGATCCTTGACTTTAGACAAACAATTCAAAAGACAACATGTATTTAAAGACCAATCTTTATTTGAATGTGCCTCTTAACCTGATATATTAGTTATACAGTAATAGTATTGACAATCTAAAAAAACGGAGCAACTCAACAGTCAACTTTATATTTCTTATTGTCTAAAGCATTTATTATTTTCATTTTTCCCCTCTCATATTCAGTGTGGACGGATTGAGACAGCGTGGTGTCCAGAGAGCTGCAGAGACTTCAGGGAGAAACCTCTGTGTGATGGACGTCCTGTCTGTTGGTTTGGAGAGGACTGAGGGTCTTTCCTCAGCGAGGAGGACCAGGCCTGATGGAGGAGCCCATGGTGGGCAAAGCTGATACCAACTGCACAGGCCTAGTCTGTCACTTTATTTGACTAAATGTGTTTACTTATACATTTCATAGGTTTATTTAAAACATTTTTGATTAACTTTTGGTTCACATTTCAATAAATTGTATTTGTATTTGCACTCCTTTCGTCCATTATTCTTACTGAAAATGTTAGATTACACATTCACATCTGACTGAAGATTGGCCCCATTTATTTGTGACGGTGCAAACTCTGCAGTACAAGGCACAAGTGATGTGAAGCTCATAAAGTGAGGCAAATACAAATAATCAGCTGATGGAGTGTAGATGTGGAAATAGGTGCATTCGATCAGCTGACTGTGTTTTCACAATACAAGTAGTTTCTTAGTGAATGTCCTGTACTGGTCTTAAAATCTCATAACATCAGCTTTTAATGTTCCTCTTGGATGTTCTTCTTGACCCTCAGAGAAGGAGAAAATGTTGAGTCGTGTCTTTCAGGCATGTCCTTTCCTAACAAAAATGACAGGAAACATAAAACATATTATTGCAGAACAAGTGTGTTATTTATGAAAGGGGTGTGTTTGTGTTTTTGGCTGAAGATATAATTATTTTGTAATTGTAATGTTTTTGTTTTATTTCAACAGTGAGCTAGAAAGACAATCAGATTATGAATGAACAGTATGAAGTTCATTAACATTGAAATATACGTTATTATCAAAATAATATTTAACTGTTATCAAAACGTAGTGCAACTGTAGAAGCTTGCTCTGTTGTCTCACTGAAAGAATAACTTTTACCACGTTTTTTACAGACAATATTGAGAGATAAATAGTAGCAGTTCTCACTATGTGTTAAATATCTTTGCCTTCAATACATTAAATTAGAAAGCTGACAAACTCATATTGCTAAATATCTAAATGTAACTTTTTGCATTGAAAAAACCCTCAACTTAACTGATGTGTAGGTGATCTAGTATTTAGTATTGTTTAATGGAATGTATATCAGTGTATTCAAGTCAATACTTAAATATTTAAACAAATATCTTTCTTGATTCTTTGTACAGTATGAAAAAAGAGTCTTTGTACCTGTGCCTGAAGTTCACTGCTGTGAGGAGTCCAGTTCTGTCTCTCACTCTCTGGTCCAGCCTGTCTGCATCACCTGGACACCTTAAACAAACAGATATATCCTCCTGGGACCCAGCCCATTGAAAATGTCCTCTGTAGTGGACATTTTGTTAACATGCATCTCCTTTTACTCTTTTGAGCTACTCAATCAGTCCCTGATGTACTGTACAGAGGACATCCTGGTCTTTCCAGTGATATGTCATTGGTTAAAATTGCATGCTGGGAAGTTCCTCTTTCTTTTCATCCAAAATGGCTGGCATACCAAAAACAAAATGTTATAGAAGCAGGAGGAGAAGTCAAATATTGTTGAATAATTGTAATTGTTACCATGAAAATCATATATGTTCTTGTTTATTAACATGTGAGGAACTATATAATTAGTTCTGAAAGCAATTAAATAATTCAAGTTTTCAAATAACAGCCCTTTTATAAATGTCCATCCTAGTGGACGTCAGGACCATCTTCATGGACTTTATGACTCAATAGTGTTGCAGGAGACGGAACTGAAGCAGACATTTTCTGTACCAGATAGTTCAGGGAGATTCAGATGTTGAGCTCTCAGATGATGAGAGAGATGAGGATTTCACTCCTGGGATAGAAGAGGGTCAAGAAGAAGGGGGGGAAAGATGCAGGAGGCTCCATGAGCGCACAGATACATACAAAGAGACAGATAGGGACGAGCTGGAAAGACATGGCCCTCTGTGGGCCAAGAGTAGCACGTATGTCTTATTGTTGTTTTTATTTTAAGTGGAGCCATGAAAAATGAGAATTGCCTCAGGAATGCAAGCTTTGTTTCTATGAGCATGGTCAAATGGAGACCACATCCATAAAACTAGTCCAGATGATCCTACAGCCCGTGCCGACTGGAGTCCATGAGGTACTTTTCCCACTACATTGACTACAAAGTCTTTGAAGATCTGGAAAGATTCACCAAAAACCAAACTAGTTTTTTATTGACCAAATAAACAGCAATGTTCAGATCAATTACTTATTCATGTTTTAAATAAAGGTGAATGTATTATTGTATTAATATCACTCTATAACCATAATACGTTACATAGTCTATCTGTTCATTTTGGCTGTCTTTTCAAACTAATATGGTCCCGACGTCCTCTACAGTCGACATACTGTAACATTTAAAAATAAAACAAAATAAAAAAAGTCTAAATTGCAAGATGTTTTTTTAACCCTAAATAAGTAGGAAATCACAAAAAAAAGGAAATTGGAAGACACTTTTTTTCCTCGGGTCCCAGGAGGATATATGTACTGTAAAGTACCATGTGTACAAACAATATAACTGATTCTCTTCTGTTGAACATGTTGGATTGTGTATTGTCCGAGTCAGGGTCCTTTTTATTTTACTGTAACTTTGGAAGTTGTGTTACCAATTCTTACTGTTTATTTGATACCCATTTGGTAATACAATGAATAAAAACAACAAGGTTTGGGTTCGTTCTTCAGATATGACTCTGACGTTAACGTGTAAGCTCAATAATGAACTGCATCTCAACCAACCATATTGTAATATCTAAGAAATCATCTTGAAATATGACATTATTATTTGTAATATACACACATCTTATTGTGAGATTGATTTCACATACACTACTTCGACGTTAGCTTGTCTACATACTTGAGCATAGCCTTAACCTTAGCGATGCATATAGTTCCTACCTTCATAATAAAATATCTCTCTAAGTTACAAGGATGACCTTATTTGATCAACCTCA
The DNA here is from genome assembly GCA_943591055.1 of Gobionotothen gibberifrons. Classification (NCBI taxonomy): domain Eukaryota; kingdom Metazoa; phylum Chordata; class Actinopteri; order Perciformes; family Nototheniidae; genus Gobionotothen; species Gobionotothen gibberifrons. The sequence continues at coordinate 2,272,528 of CALSBZ010000201.1, forward strand.
AACAGAAGCCGCTTCAGCTTCACGGAGCAGCTAGCAGGGAGACAAGAAGCTAACAGCAGCAGTTACTTGACAGAGCTGTCACTCAATGTGACCACGCCCTAATATATACATAACTTTAAGGCTTAATATTAATCAAACAGATGAGTTGAGAACAAATTCACCCCCCCAATCCATATTCATGAAGGGGGGATCTAACTATACAGAGAATATGGTTTTTTGAACCACTATGTAAACATGTTTAATTCTGCTCTGAAGTTGGGCATTTTAACATTGGGGTCTATGAAAATTGCTCCCTTCTGCAGACTGCTCCTACTGGCCACTAGATGAACTGCAGTTTGAGGCACTTCCGCATTGGCGTCCCGGCTCTTCCCCAGAGTTTGCCGCTTGGTTGATACTGCAAGGAGACGTATTATGTGAAGAGAAATTGAAGATGTTGTTTAATTGCTGATATATTTATGATCCACGTCAAGTATTCAGTTTAGGTGGCATTTCTTCCAGTTTGTCCAAAGGTCTTCTCATCAGGGCTCTATAAATAAAGAACTACGGCAGATCTGTAATATGTAATGCAGCCGAACCGTGTATTACAATGCCGTTATGTGATGACTTTCAAAGAGAAAAGCAAGAACACTCGGAATAAAGTATTTTTATTTTTATTTTTTTGGATTTCATATCGCATTAACACCATATCCCTACGTGCATTGCGGCTAAAACATTCAATCAGCAAGCTTAAACCATAGCTGAGGATCTTGGGTAATCAGTTCAGTGGCTGTGTATCGCAATGATGCTCGAAATGTCCCTTATCGGCCTACGTCTGTTTCCGGTTATTTTTATTTTGAAATTCAGTTCCTGACGGACGCCAAAAAAGCCAGAGATTATGGAATTAAACAAATAAATTAAAACAAGGATAATTGTGTGTTATTGGTGTGTTATCTATAAAATAATAACAAATTAGAAGGAAAAAAATATTTAAAAAAATAGAGATTTCAGTATTTTGAGGCTCTGAGCCCCATTCATTTTCCTCACAGACGACAAAAAAAGTCAGACATTATACGATTTAAAATAAAAACAATAATCGTGGCTTGATATTGAGTAAGAAGATGTTTTTATGAACCCCACAGCTTCCGGTCTTCCAAGACCCGAACGGACAAAAAGACATGCTGCAGGCACGAAACACATTACCAATAGAAATACATTGCTTTTAAAATCGTTCTGTGTGACACGAAAAAAAGGGGAAAGCCGTGTTGGTGAACACGAATCAATAGATTAAATGTCGTGACTTTAACACGAAATGCCGTGAGACTGGATTGGAATCTAACTATACTGTATACAGAATATGTTTTTTTGGATCCAGGCTAGAAACATGTCTATATCTGATGTTAATTTGGACATTTTAACATAGGGTCTACGGGAATTGCTCCCATCTGCATCCATCGCCTACAGCACATGTGTCAAACTCAAGACCCGGGGGCCAAATCCAGCCCGTGGGAGATTTAATTTCGGCCCGCAGGATAATTTCTAATTACTATTCGATCTGGCCCGCCGGTATATTGCACGCATACCTTCACTCAATCCTGAGGAGTTCCTCAGCTCAGAGCCTGAGCCCAAACATTGATGAACTAGCATCACAGAGCAGCAAACTGAGTTTCAATGGATGTTTCCTTTTGCACTTTTTCTCTCATGACAGGGCATGTTTGGTTTTTTCTTTGAGGGAAATAGTTTTATTGACACTGTTGTTGGCCTGTGGAAAAATGTAATCATAAGAAATGACTCGGGGCGGGGGGGGGGGGGGGAACTGCAGATAGAGCCATAGGAAATGAATGCAACTGATTATTTAATGTTGTTTTTATAGGCAATAATTTAAGCTTTGTTAGTTCCAGGTTTAATATGTGCAATAAATTCATTTCAATACGTTTTGCAATAAGCATTGAACCAGTCCGGCCCTCGACTAGTACCCTTTTTTTTATTTTGGCCCACTGTGTATTTGAGTTTGACACCCCTGGCCTACAGTTTGCAGCATTGGGCTTCACGGCACTGCCCTGGAGTTCGCCGCTTGGCTCTGATAGGCCAGAAGTCGGTTTGATTGCATTCAGGCTCGATTGCTTATCCTGTCTGGGTAGCCCGGATGATGCTCCCTCGACATTCTTTACATCGAATTTTAAGCACCGAATTTGACCATTCGAATTGTTTTAACTTGCATTGTTTGGGATCTGAATTTGTGAACACTGAAACAAATACATTGAAATTCAGCATTTGAAATTGCGTGTCAAGATATTTCAGATTTGTATTTCACATAGGTAAATTCGGAGCACAAAAATTCAGATACATGATTTTCAAAGTAATTATTTTCAATATATTCGGTGTCTGATACAATTAAAATCATTCTGTCTCTTGTTTGATTCCATACCGGTGTGCATGGGAACTTACAGAGTCTCAGACAACGAAACTCTCTCTCTTTTCCTCCATACCTCTTTTCCTCCATACCAAAATCTTTAAAAACGGGGGTACAACGGAGCTGATCCAGATTTGCGTCCGATATGATGTGATATCGGAAATGTGGGCTGGCTTTACACCCATGGCGCGATCAGAAACGTTGCCATAAGCAACAATGCGCAACGTGTTTTGGAAGTAATATGGTCTTTGTTTACATTAGCAGGCATTGCTAACACTCAGAGCTAACCTCTACTGGAGAGAGTATGTGTAAAAAAGCAGGATATAAAAAGGTACTCACCTTGTGGTAAACCCGCAAGAGAAAAAGCTGTTGAGCTTCATACTGTTTCAGAAATAATCCTTGATGTGGTTTTGAACATGATATGGCGTTTCATTACGGCAGCATTTAGCTGAGTATCTGGGTAGAATTGTTCTTTTTTTTTTTTTTAAAGCTACGGACCCAGAATCATCACTACTGCATGGGCACTGATTAACTGAACTGGGAACAGGTGTGTTAATCAGCTGAGAGACTCACAGCGGAGAGACTCACAGCGGAGAGACTCACAGCGGAGAAAGGTGAATCGAGGTTGGAGGACGCTACATGTGACTCGGCACTCTTTTAGGTGGGAGGGTGTCGTTCGCAGCGGATTGAGCTGCCGGCGACGAAGACAGCCAGCGCAGGATAGACGTTAGAGTGTCAGGATCAGGAGGTCTGCTACCTCCGACCTATAGATAGTCAGGGCCGGGGATTTAGTGAGTGCGAGCCGCAATCCCTCCTTTCGCACGGCAGTGCCAAAGCAACAAAGACACCAGCTGTAGTGACTGAGTCCACGTCGTCCAGCAAAGCCGATCCCCGGGGAGTTGGACAGCGTCCTAAGCGTAGACCGTGAGGGTCTCGCCGACCTGGCGAGTTACGTATATATATTTATATTGTCGTATGTCAAATTTTGGGAGTATTTTAGAGTATATGGAGGGAGAGCAGCAGGGGAGAGGCTACCACGAATTGGAGCTCTCGCCCTAAATTGTTGGTTGGTTAATTGCAGTGTGTGTGTGCCGTGTGTGTTAACAATTGCCGAGTTGTGTGCCTCCGGTAGAGGGTGTTTGCGTGCCGTGTTCTTTGTGTGGTGTGCCTTGTTAACACTATTAAACTAGCCCTGTGTTGAAGTGTGTAAAGGGGACTCCACAGTCTAGCGGGGGTTTCTTGTGTCCCGTGGACTCGCTTCCTCTCTTGTTCTCTCCTCTCCTCTTATCAATTAACTGTTGTCATAATAAAGATTGTCCTATATTTTGTACATAGCTGTCTCTGTATTTATTGGAAGGTTCGGACAAAGTGGTAGTGTTTCCTGCCACACCTGAGGGAATCCAACATATATTACACTACTCTTAAAGGGCTGAAATATAGGGGTATGAGGCATGGCTAGAATGGGTGATATGTTTGGTATTTTGAGCGAAACACTTCATAGACATGTGTTTTTTATATTTGTATATATCTGAGACCTATAATACATGCCTAACAATAATAGGAGACCTTTGAGTCAAATATCTGAGTTCTTCTTCCATTACTGGCCTTAAGAGATACAAAAATTGCCAACGCAATTCCCGCCCTGATTGCGGTGCTGATGTAATCACCAGATTGACCGGCTCCCGGTGACTTTGTCTCTTCTTCTCCCTGTCAACACTTTATTTTCTCGCTTGAGCCTAGTGGCAGCTACTTTGCCTTCTGCCACATGCTTGTCAGCGAGCAGAGACTTGCAGTGTCAATATCTCTTAGTCCCAAGCAGATACACATCTACAGTAAAAGGGCAGCACTGTGAGCTTGGGGGGTTAATCAATTGTATCTGACCCTAATTTATACACAGTAAATAATGAACTGGCTTCACTGTATTAAACATTAACCGAGAAATCATTGAGCGATGGGGCCGGGTGGCTTCAGGTCAGCCATGGTGGGAATTTATTTGGCTTTTATAAGCTTCGCAAGTGACTTAGAGCAGCGGGTTTCAAAAGGGAGGCCAGCAAGTCCCTGTAGGAGCAACATGAGCTATATGTCAGAATCTACTTTCCCCTAGATTAATAAACACTCAATACTTTACTTCATGGTGAGATTCTCCAGCACTGTTTTGCACCCACACTGTCAGATACAGTGTCACATAACTGTTATTTTCACATCGATCAAAGGCAGAGCATTTTAGGATCATTTATAGTTCTAGTCTGGGAATCTTTGAGGGCATAGAAAATAAATATAGTGTGCAAAGAGGGAGTGATTTCCGACCGAGCCATCATTTCTTCGGTATAGCCTTTTCTCAGGTTTGACTTGTCATAGCAGGTAAAGCACAGTCAATTGAAAATGCTTCTCCTCCGTCTAAGTGCCCAGCCATGCGGCAAAAGAAGTGTGTGCAATACCAGGGCCTTGGAACAGGCAACATAAATGGAATGAAGCCATCTTTCATAATATTAATAACACTGATTATTGCAGGTCATAGATTCAAAAGATTTGTTGTAATGTGTACAATAGCTATAGTGGTCGATGGCAATAACATCTTAATTTGCAGGTTCTCCCTATAATGCAGCATACAATATATTTAAGACATAAAAGAAAAAGAAAAAAAGACATAAGCAGTGCAAGAAAATGTAAAATATATACATGTAAAAAAAGATTAAGATTAAACCTAATGAAAAATTAATGGAAACACATTTGGTAGTAATAGTAATGGAAATAGAGTTCATTTCAAGATGTCCACAAGGTTGAACCACTATTACATAATGGTAGCAACACGGTTGGAGTTTGAATGATGAACATATTAAAATATGATCATACTCAGCCATTTATCTGATTCTGTGGCATCCCCAAAAATATTTAGAGCTAGTTCTGTGGATGACTAGAAGAAGTTTCCTGTGCCTCATAAGCAATTCATCCTTTTTTAAATGGGTGGACCTACAGTCACAATAACCTCTTTAAGAAACTGTGTCAGGATGACTTGGAACAGATGGTAAAGTGTGTGTTGGGATCGCCAATGGACTGAAGAAAACGCGTGCAGATCTGATCTAATTGCTTATAATTCAGACTAATAGCCACAGTCAACATGTTTCATTTCACTGATTAGTGGAACAAGTTGGCAACATGAGATACGCAGAGTTTACACTTCCACTGACAGTAAAATAAAAACGACTTGACAGATTTGATGGAGCTCAGGGCTCATGCATGTCATTGATTTTTCAGTGACATGTGAGCAAAATTAGAAAGATGTATTATTCTAGACTTTTACTGCAAAAAGTACAATGTTTTTTTGTCTCTCACTGTGTTTGGAAGCAGCTAAATAAACATTAGGGAGTAGCTTTGTGGCTCTGCCTCAAAACCAACAGAATTAAGTTATCCATGCACACAAATAAGCAGTATCCCATTACAGTATAATACAATTTAAAATCATATAGTTAAATAATGCTAGGTGATTATATGCATTTACTATTGCAAAATGTTACTGAATTCCTTTTGCTTACTATACAAATATGAAAATGTAGTTATTAAGAATGTTAATTGATAGAAATAAAGATGTAATACAAAGAAGAACTCAAGAAAAGAATATCCCCTCCTCTAACCCTTCCTATAGCAGAGTGAATAATAGATTACAAAAAGCTTATTTGTAGAAGAACCCAAACAATGGTTGGCAAAATGTAACAGTGGTTCCGTTGTGCTTTGAAAGTGTGATTGTATGTTCAGGGGGCTTTTATTGGCTTCTGTGAGAACTGTGTTGCTGCTGCATATTTACAAGATGAAAGGGTCGAGGAGTAGAAAGTCAAATATGAAAGGGTGAAAACCATCACAAAACAAAGCAGCATATGGGGTGGCAGGACATCAAATTGGGTGGTTGGGTATGTTTGACTCATACGACCTTGGTCCCCAGCTATAATTTAGCATTTCGACTCGCCTGAAATGGCCAGCGCTCACTGTGGAATTGGATTTCTGTGTAATATCAACACAGAGCTTGAAAATATGTACCTAAAAGTTGACTTGTTTATGACACTGGAAGTATTCACACTCAAAAGTAAGGACTTTGCACACAGTGGTCACATAGTATTCATATATTGAACTGTGGTTTCCACTGATAAGCAAACAAATTGTGTTCCTGGACCTTATCCCGTGTAGAAAAATATATATTTTTCCATTGCTTTAGCTGTTTAAGATTCATGGCAGGATCACAGCATTCACTGATATCAGTCTCAAGGCATCATATCCGCTTTGGTGTATCACCTTTGCCTTTACTGCTACAGTAGCAATAACTGTAGTCAATTCAATTACTGAACAATGGCAGAACATTTTGTTGGCAGAAGTGCAAACATAGGTTAACACGGCAAACTGGTCCAGCAGATGCTCTCAGTTTTCGACCAATTTGATCACTGTGGTTATGTTGGCAGCACTATCCGTGTTATCAGGGACTTCTCTTCATCTCAGACAGTTATTAAAAACTCACACAAGTGGTTGGAGGCTATCACTTAGGGTAGAGGTTGACGGTTTCATCTTCAAAGCAAGCCAAGAAAAAGTCTCCTTGGCATTTTCTTCACCGTCGAAAGTTTCCTTATCTTAAGTTTCTGAAAATTGGAAGTGCTTGGCTTCAGTAAGGACTGACCAAAGTATATTCCTGGGCACATGCCAGGGTACATGTAGCATGACAATGTAAAGAGGGGAAGTAGAGCAGAGCCAGCTTTGGAGGGAAAATCAAGGACGTTTTTAATTGAACCATTTATCATAGCTGTAAAGCTTTCAACACAATAATCCTGAATGAATACAATTAAAACATTTAAGATAAGTTTAAATAACTTTTTTTTTATGCATGTCTAGCCAAAGCAAGGCCAACAACACTCCTCTGTTGGCCAGCCGGATGGCCGCACCAGATAAGCCCTAGATTTGTACTCCCCGAGCCAGAAGCCTTGGCCGGCGTTACACGCTTGAACTCAAGTTATAAATGTACTTGGAAGAGATCAGAGTGAGCCAGGCTGCACAAAGACATCTGTAATGTAGATGAAAGAGGCCAAACGTCCAGTGCCCTGACAGGGTTGCAGGCGAAAGAAGACAGGTCACACCCTGGTGACAACAATGGTGCTCGTCCAGGCTTTGGATCCATCTTCGTCTTCCTGAGGAACGTTGTCTCCACCCGTCTCATGAGCGGATGTGCCACCAGGATGTCAGAGTGATAAATAGGTCTGGTAACGTGCCTGAAGAAGCTGTCTGCCTGTGTTTTTTGCAAGCAGAGCCCGTCAGATTGAGCTCTGAAGCCAAACAGGCTTGTAGCAACTTGTACAGCAAACATTATATAGGCATATGAAATCATTTTTTAAATCTTGTACAGTCAATGATTTGATCAGATATGAACTGTTTGTTGTATATTATTTGCCAGTGATCAACAAAAGTATGTTTTCTATGAGAAACAGCTAAATATGAACTTGTTGCAAATGTCAGTAATTTTATTCTTAAATCAGCATTATACCAACCCAGTCTCACGGCATTTCGTGTTATAGTCACGACATTTAATCTATTGATT
>CALSBZ010000201.1:2285488-2308760 GCA_943591055.1 Gobionotothen gibberifrons
ATGTAATTATAATGAAGCCAGCTGCAATGGATCATTGAAAACCTGAAATTGAAAATCTGGCAACGCCCTCTTGGAAAATAGTGGGAGGGCTTGACCTTCCTCGAAACTGGGCGTAGGCAGGAACAGGTAAGCTGGAGTCCGAAATGAAGTGCTTCATCTGTACGGTCACAACACAATAAACAAATGAAGGCACACAGCTTTCCTCACAGTGTGGTGCCCAAGGCCTTCGTGTCCCCAAGTCCTACAAATAATCGTGTTCTTGCAGTTCGACTGGGTGCACACGTGGAGCAGAGAGCAGCCCTGCCAGTCGGTCTCGCTGGCCATGTCCGCCTCGATCCCCCCTGACCTGACGTGGTGGACCACACCAATGTCCCCTATCTCTGCAGGCTCAACGATGTCCCCCGCTGTGAGGCAGATGTTGTGATGGAGCGAGCCCTGGCATGATGCCGGTTGAAGCGGCTCTGCACCCTCCCTTGCAGTGGTTCTCTATATGGGGTGATGATGGCCACAGGTCCTTCTATGCAGGGGTAGCCACCATCACCCAAAAGGAAGCATCCTAAAAAGAGAGAGAACATATTTAGAATACTAACAGTCATTGATGGATTTTGATGTATTAACAATAATCTTTGGTCTCACCTGAGGGAGGATACAGAGCCTCTTTGTAAATTGCGCTGTTCTTCAAGACTCTGGTGTCATGGACTGAGCCAGGATACCCAACAAAGGTGTTGAGAAAGAAGCCCTTCCCATCACACACTGCCTGCAATTGTATGGATGGGAAGAGCTTCCTGTTGAGGTAATCCTGGCCCTGTGGTCCTGGGGGGGTCTTTATGCGGACATGGCAGCCATCAATGGCCCCCACACACCTGGAGAATACTGGGCTGTTGGCCAGCCTTGCAAATGCTTGGCCAACCTCCTCCAGTTCTCCAGGGGGGGGGGGCGGTTTGATGACCTCCTGGCGAAGGGCTGCTATCTTCTCTACTCCAGTGTGCACCAGTCTGCAGACAGTCGACTTGGGGACATCAAAGGCCCGGGACACCACACTGTACGACAAGCCGTGTGCCAACCAATAAATTGTCATTAAAATATTGACCTCATGTGACCAGCCTTGTGTGCTCTTTGATGGCAGGATCCTCAGCAGGGCCTCCAGTGACTGGCGCCCCAGTCTGTAGTCCTACATGAGGTCCTTCTGGCCATCAAAGAACACTACAAGGACTGGCACATGAGGGTTTAAAATGGCATGGATGGGGTCGACATCCATCTGCAAAATAAAGATACCTGTTACCTTCAGCACCTAGCTTTTACTAAACTCCGACAATTAATTGATCTACATTAAATTGCTGTTGTTGGTGAAACCATTCATACTTCACCAGACTAGTGATGCTTACCTCCATGAAACCAATAGCCTGTTGTTGTAGTCTTGCCCGACGGCGCCTGGCCTGCTCCTGATCTTGGAGGAGCGCATGATGGACAAAAATAAACCGTGCAATGGCATTGTGTGACATCTTGTGTTTGGTAAGGTTGAACCTCTTTCTATCCAAAACTTATATAGGCCTGGTACCTTCTTCCTAAATGACCTTCATGGGTTTCAGCTGGTAGTTTGTCAATGACCTGATTAGCTTTTAATTCAGCTGGCAAACCGCAGTCATTAAAATGTGAATTTGCTACATATCCACACAAACAAAGTGTGCAATCCAATGAATGTTAATCTAACTGGGTTTTGATAGATAACATATCTGTTTTTCTTCTCTGAGTTATTTTATTTATTTAGTGCACCAACTATTGTTCGTTTATACATTTTAAGAATGGCGTTTATCTTTTTTGAGAATGACTTCTTATTTTATTTTATTTATTTGGGTCTACAACAGATGATACAAATGTTTGTGTCAGTAAATGTGTACTAACAGAGGCGGGGGTGTGTGTGGAAATAACGGGAACGGAGCTGGCTGCTGTCAGACGATCAGCTGTGCGATCAGCTGTGCAGCGTCATCACAAACGGACGTCGCTTCACATGACTCTCCGGAGGAAAGGACGTCCCATTGCTCTTAAAACTCATTTCCCTGCTTCTCGTGGTTTCCTTGCGTCCCTCCATGCTTCCCTGGTGGGAGGGACTAGTCACAGGGAAACTACGCAAGTGAGGGACGCAAGGAATCCATTTAACCGAAGTGAAACGCAGCCTAAGTAACCACTGTAGCAGAACTGACACAGAATGTAAGGAGAGCACCGAGAGACGTCTGACACAGATTCAGACCTCTGCTGTCTAACTGAGATGCACACAATCTTGTAAGAGTCCGCGGAAGGTGTGGGCAGGGTTTGGTGAGTCGGGCCCGACCTGCTCCAATCCAGATCTTCGGTCACGCCTACCGGAGGAGGGACAGGAAACTGGCATCCAATGGCGTCCGGGCAACGGCACATCTCATATACATATAACATACACAGCTGAAAACAATCCCAGACAGGTTAACGAGCAGACAGCAGCAGCAGCCGTGACACCTCCCCCCTTAAGACACAACCTCACAGTTTTGTTAACCATGCCTACTACTAAACCTACCTAATAATTCTGAAGGACTCTAAAAGACTTGATGGAAATCTCTACACACAATATACATAACGACCAGGGTCGTAACACAATGTATTTCTATTGGTAGTGTGTTTCGTGCCTGCAACACGTCTTTTTGTCCGGTCGGGTCTCTTGGAAGACCGGAAGCTGTGTGGTTCATAAAAACATGTTCTTTATATATACAGTCTATGGCAGGGGTTCTCAAACTTTTTGTTTTCGCGGACCACCTCATATGCAAACCATACAAATAAGTACATATAAACGTGTTAAAACACCGATATTTTTTCATAGACAATCAAAAGTAAATTGAAGCCTATCTGATACTTTTGTGACCGGTGTCTGTCTGCGTTGTGTATGTTTCTCAAAGAGGACGGCGGACGGTATTTTAATTAGGTCATCCCAAACAATGCCTCGAGTCCGCACGCGCGCAGTGTACTCAGAAAACGTGCAGACAGGTCTACAAAAACTACCGGTATGCTTAGTCCTACTTTAGTTACTGTGCTGCAAAAAGCAGACGGCGCTGCACTCAACAAACACAGACTCAAAACCATGGACACACCAGACAGCGCTGCTTCTCTCTCTAATTAACTGTCTCATCGATGTTTGTCTGAATTAATATGTAATATTAACTATCATATTATTCCTATCAGCTGTCAATCACTGTTTCAGTATGATGCGGCGATTACCATCTTGTTCAGCAAAACGCCTCACAAACTGATTAAGATCAACAGATTTAGTGCGTTTTGATTCAATGCTGAGTACAGCCAAACTTGACAGTCTCTTCTCTGTCATTGTAGACCGCAAATACCTCGTTCCTTCCGTCAGTAGGTCCGGATGCTTCTCGTTTTGCGCCGTCCTGTTCAAATGAAATCGCCGCCAATCATATTTCCACGCTCGTGCAAGGGCCGGGGGAGGGGTTACAAGCATGGTTACAAGGCTCGTGTCTTGTGGTGCATTCACTTGCACTCGGACATTAGAGATGTTCTCTCATAAATGTCCGATGAGCCCAACGACCACTACCCCACTGCCTGATATCATTAGAAAGCTAGGAATCTCCTCTTTCAAACAGTGTATACAACTCAAAATGTGTCTTCGGGTCAATGTGACTGATTTTGATAGAGCTAGTCACATATGAGGTGGTCCCCGAAAATCCTTGATAATAAAAGTGGATTTTATTTAGCTTTTTTCCACGGACCACAGTTTGAGAAGCGCTGGTCTATGGTTCTTACTCAATATCAAGCCACCATTATTGTTTTTAATATTAAATCGTATAATGTCGGACTTTTTTTGTCGTCAGTGAGGAAAATAAATGGGGCTCAGAGCATCAGAATGCTGAAATCTGTATATGTACCAACCAACAATTTAGGGCGAGAGCTCCTACTCGTGGTAACCTCTCCCCTGCTACTCTCCCTCCATATACACTCAAAAATACTCCTAAAAGATAAGACATACAACAATATAAATATATACGTAACTCGCCAGTTGGCGAGACCCTCCCGGGGTCTACGCTTAGGACGCCGTCCAACTCCCCGGGGATCGGCTTTGCTGGACGACGTCACTACAGCTGGTGTCTGTGTTGCTTTGGCACCGCCGTGCGTAAGGAGGGATCGCGGCTCGCACTCACTAAATCCCCGGCCCTGACTATCTATAGGAGGTAGCAGACCTCCCGCTCCTGACACTCGAACGTCTATCCTGCGCTGGCTGTCTTCGTCGCTGGCAGCTCTATCCGCTGCGAACGACACCCTCCCACCCAAAAGAGTGCAGAGTCACATGTAGCGTCCTCCAACCTCGATTCACAGTTCTTCACTGCCTTTTCTCTCTCAGCTGTGAGTCTCCCAGCTGTGAGTCTCTCCGCTGATTAACACACCTGTTCCAGTTCAGTTAATCAGCGCCCATGCAGGCGCATTCACATCACACTATTAAGAGTGAATATCTGCCGATAATGATCGGCGGCCGATAATGATCGGAGCATCCCATATAAAACATTTTAACCATTTGAACCAACCCACTCTCTTCAGTCTGCGTACAAATGACACAACTTTACACATTGGAAATACGTGCAATAGATACGCAGAAGTCCGATTTTGCATGTATATGATACGCTAACCATTTCCATTGAGATCTGAGGCCGAGTTTTGCGTGCATATGATACGCCACGTTTCGTGCCTGCACCACTTATTTTTGTCCGGTCGGGTCTTGGTAGACCGGAAGCTGTGTGGTTCATAAAAACATGTTCTTACTCAATACCAAGCCACGGTTTTTTCAAACCGTATAATGTCGGACTTTTTTTGCCGTCTGTGAGGAAAATAAACAGGGCTCATAGCCTCAGAATAATGAAATCTGTATTTTTTTTCCTTCTAATTTGTTATTATTTTCTAAATAACACACTGTTATTTACTCAACAATAACACACAATTATCCTTGTCTTTATTTATTTGTTTAATTCCATAATCTCTGGCTTTTTTGCCGTCCGTCAGGAACTGAATTTCAAAATAAAATAACCGGAAACAGATACACAGCCACTGAACTGATTACCCAAGATCCTCAGATATGGTTTAAGCTCGGTGATTGGATTGTTTAGCAATGCACGTTGGGATAGGGTGTTTATGCGATATTAAATCCGAAAACATTTAAAAAAAAAAAAAAAATACTTTATTCCGAGTGTGCTTGCTTTTCTCTTTGAAAGTCATCACATAAATGCATTGTATGATTGCACAATGATTTTGGTTTCAGTTGTGTGTGTGTGAGCAGGCTTGGATTGGCCATCGGGAGATTCGGCCAGCGAGGACCCAGGTTCGATTCGGCCTGAGGTCCAAAAAAATAAAAATAATAATCTCCCGTTCATCGTGTCCATTCGCGACCCACCTATCACATCTCCCACCAGTGGGGCGCGCCCCACACTTTGAGAAACGCTGTACTAAACACACTTTTGGTACCATGTGCAATCATTTTTTTTCTTTTCTGTTTTCCAAAGAGAAGCATATCTACACTGTCATTTAAATACTGCATGGGTTTGCTTTAAAAGGGTTAGTATGACTTTTTCGCTCTAGTGACGATTCTCTCTGACCTATTACATGTCTGCAATGTCTTAACTCCACCTTTTTCGGATGGCCAAATATGTTGCTACTGGAAAACCAAAAATGAACCACTCCAAGCTTGTTGAACTGTGGCATATAATGCAATGGAAATTAGGCTCCAGGGTAATTTTTTTTAATTAGGTAATTGTTCTGAAAATGTACAGTACAGTAGGTGTTTAGGCAAGGCATACAAAAAGTGTACTGCATTACATTTCTAGACTCATTCATTATCTTGTCAACATTTGACTACATCCAGACTAAATAAATACATGAATACAAGACACTGTTTGCCCACTTGGATAAAGACATCAAATGTGAAACAAACATTCAGCCCTGCATTATTCTATTACTATTGTTAACATACTTTATATTCCATTAATTAGCTATGTACTGTCTATGATTAATGCTTAACCAAGACTGGTGAGGCCTTTCTGCTCACCAATACTAATCATGTACATGAATTAAAGCTTCATCAATTACTTGATGCACAGAAACAGAGGTGTGATTATGAATAGGCAAGATGTATCAATCAGCTACACCAATGGTGTTGCAATGCATAGAATTCACTCACACTAAAGACAAGGGGGACCAAAGTAATTTGCATCGAAAGAATAAGATAAAAGACGGATGGAAGGAAGGATGAATTAATCAGAGTGTTTTCTGGAGGAGTTTGCAGGGCGGTTTCTCCAAGGGTACTCTGCGTGAAGGTCCAATTTGAACCTCTTGTTCTGAAACATGTTTGGTGGAGGTTGGAAACGGGTAATATACCCATGACAGCAGGAGAACAAGATGAAGACAATGCTTTAACAAAAGGAAGGACAAATTAAGTGCGAAAATATAAAGCCCATGCTGACCAAACCCATGGCAAAGATGAGTTGGTGCACATCTTTCTTGGGGTCATGAATCTGTTAATGATCATATAAACTCCCTTTAGATTGGGTGAAGTTGAACTTGCTTCAAATTATTTAAAAGTACACTCTGAGATAGCTGCAAGTGCCATGCTGGACGGGGGACAACAAATTGAACTAACTTTATTATCAATGACTAGTCATCAAAATCTAAAATGTTCGTAACTCAATATTCAGTGTTGAAGCGATTTTGTGTTTGTTAGTTTGTTTTCTTCTAGGGTTCCATCTACCCACCCAACTGGTGTGTGGCTAGATGGTGTTCATAGGGAAATCTACTGGATTAAAGGAAGATCACTATGGTTAAAATGTTTTTTGGTCTCACTGTCACATTGGATGACCCGCTTGATGTGTGAGGGATAAACATTACTATTCCACTGACAGCAACAATACAATAATTCCTTTATTACAGCTGTGTGCAGGAAAGCATCCAATCGTCACACGGGCAAAAACATAGAAGAGATAAAAGGAAGAATCGTAGCGCCAATCACTCCTTTTGAACCGAACTCCCCATGTATATCAGGACATTATGTGTCTGATATCGTGTAGTCTTACATGTGTTCCAAAAAATCTTAACTCGTGAATTTCAGTGCAAAAATGTGTGGTTTGCAAAAGAGGGTTCGTAACACCTTTTTTTTTATATCTTAGAGACATATTCATGTCAGAATTCATATTTGTCTGTTGCTTTGCTTAATGACCAAACAACCTGCAAAACTTGGATGGTCAACAAATTGATATTATACCTCAAAAACACCAACATGTATTCTGACTTCAACATGTAGCTCAAAGCACTGCTGTACCATTGTACAGCCTCAGGGTTGCTAGCATTGTCGAAGTCTTCTAAAGTTGTTTCAATCCATTTGTATTATCTACTTTGTTCAACAAGAGTTTAAAGTGTGTGCAACAGATTAAATCATTGTTGTAAAGAGACCAAGGCAATGTCCATTTCTGATATCCTCACAACAGTGTTGTTATGCCTTAAACAACTTGAATGCCAAGAATAGTGTGTGCTTGACTACCAATTTAAAAAATACGACCCCACGAGTTCCAGTTAAAGGCAGCATTTATCCTCTTTGCAAAAGGAAACGCTGGGATTTATGAGGATCATTTTTCTGCTGATTCTGAGACATTTCATACAGTTTTAAAGCTGTTGTTTACAGCACCATGAGGGATCTATGTCTGTGTCGAATAAATTGCATACATTTAGCTTATTTCACCTGAACAAGAGGATGTTAGAGCACCTCCTAATCTTAAGAGAAAGAAAGAAAGTGATTTCAGCAGGACAGCAAAACCACCCCTCTCAACCCCTCAAGGCTCTCCGTAACAGACCCAGATGGACTGTCTCTGCTTAATAGCCCCCCATACGTTTCCATCAGGAGGCAGTGACAGAGACATACAAGGCCAGGTTAACCGTGCAGTATTTCCTTTGGGGTTCACAGATCTGACCCCAGACAATTCCAAACACCTTCCAATTACCGAATCAACTATAGCGATCTACTTTTTCCCCCCCAGAGGAAATATTTTTCCCCCAAGGGCTTAAATGCATATTGAGTCCCTGAGAGGTAAAGAGATGGTAGTCAGAGGCAGGCCTTTTTTTATCCATCAGCAGCCCCTGTGCTTAAGGGATTCATTATGGCTCCGATCAGACCAGTGTTTGCACACTCTCTGATGAAGGTAGCTGGGAAGAAAATCTGCTGTGTGAATGGAAGTTGATGTATAGGCTTCAGTGGAGTAGATAAATAACCCCTTTTGCTCTTTCAAAAAGCGCCAATTGAGCACCAATTTAAAAGTTAAATGAAGAGATCCTTGGTGCGTCAAATTAGTTGCTTATTAAGCTATGCCCTTTTTAGTTTCCTGTCACTTGGATATATAAATTGAGAATCATTTATTTTAATCAAATTCCAAATCTCCTTCTTTAATTATTTATTTACAGAAGCTTAACATGTCACTATCTTTTTATAAACATAATGCACTGCTGTCAGCAGCCTCACTAATTATCTGCCACTGCTTAACGCTATCATACCTTCTAGGGGTGTAACGGTTCACAGAGTTCACGGTTTGGTACGGGTTCGGTAGAACAGGAAAAAGGCAAAAAAAAGTCCCAAATGTATAATTCTAGGTTTGTTGTTATTTATTTTGAACAGTAGTGCACGTTTCAGTTTAAAAATAAGGAACTCTAACATTTTTAATAATTAACTTTATTACTGTAGAGCCGATGAATGGGAGTCGGAGGCGGTGTGTTCAGTATGGAACTCCACACTTTATTAACAGGAAACATTCAGCAGGTAAGACATTAGCTGTTGCTGCATGTGAAGCTAGCCTGCATGAACCACAACCCCGGGCCCTGTACGACGAAGCAGGATTTTCGCTTAGCCGGCTAAATTCAGGGAAAACTCCGGCTTTCCGGTCGTTCGAAGCTGGTTCTCTTTTTAGCAGGCTAGATTTCCATGGTAACTTATGCTTAGCAGCTAACCTGGTCGGGACCAGGTTAGGTTGCAGGCTAAGAGCTAAACTCAGTGAAAGCACTGCCTGCTGACCATTCAGAGCTCCGTGGGCGGAGCGGGGTGCAGAGTTTAAAGCGAGCAAGTCACATTACAGGAGAAAGGAAATACAGTTTAAACTGCCGTTGCAGGAAAGCCGACCGGCAAAAATCACCGACTGTGTGAACGTGAACATTAATAGAATATCACCTCCCATCTTCAGAGCAATCTGACTATTATAACATTAGCGTTAAGAAAGCTTACTTAAATATCTGCCACAACATAAGTAACTGGATCAAAGTTACGGTCTATATGCTGTAAAATGTATTATCTCTTCGATTTACACACGGAATATATTGCACGTCAGTCAGCTGAGCCGTATCTGGCCGTGCAACACTCACAGTGTCACATACTGTATGCAGAAGTATTATTTTAAGCAACACATTAAGTTGACGAAACACTCGAGTCAATTATTAATTAATTAAAGTCAGATCGTGTCTTACGGGCAGTGATATCATAAACCTGTTAATGTACGCATTCAAACACTTTTTCTTTTACCAGCTGTATTCACCTTGCAGGTGCAACTATGTGGCTTTTATCCTGGATAAAGTGTTTAAGTCATGGATGTTTAAAGTTTAACGTCTTCATATTTGTCTAATTATATAGACTTTTCATTGAGGAAGTATGACGCTGCGCTGTCAGTACGCTTCTCCATGTTTGTGATTGGTCGAATGCTCCAAATACCACCCCTGTCATGTAAACGCGCACCTAAATAGATAGGACACGGCTGGCTTGAGCGATCCACTTGATAACCCGCGTCGTAGTGCCGTTTAGCGAGAGCGCGTATGTTTTGGATTAGGCCAACCGGCTAACTCAAACATATCCAGGTTAGGTTGAAACAGCTTCGTAGCACAGGGCCCCGGTGCCCTCGCTAACCGGTCCGGGTTGCAACACACAACAAACACACAGTGAATTATGTCCTCTCACGTGACACCACATTACACAGTTAAAAACAAACCACAAACAGTACCCCACACACTCAGATGGCCATATTATCTATAATGGCTGATGTCAAACAAAAAGGTTCAATAAGCTGTAAAACTAAAAACAATGTCTTGAAAATATTACAAAATAAATAATAAGAAAGTGTTTCAATCACAATCAATAAAAGCCGGGGTCCTCTACTATTGCATAAGGGCACAGCATAGCCGTTGAAACATATATGCCAAAAGCTTCCGTTATTTATTTTGGTCTCTCTGCATTCTTGTCTATTCTATTGGCTTCTTAAAAAAAGTGGGGATAAGCTGTTGAACTGCTGCTGTCTTTTGCCGGGCTCCGGTGATTGGCAAATCTGTGTGATGCCTTCTGATATGATTTAGGTGCTGCTCACACGGGAACGTATGCGTTTATGCACAGTATGCGTTTTCAAAAAAGTCTTCCGTTCACACGTATTCGTTTCATTTGACGTGTCTGTTCACGCGAGAACGCTGGAAACGCTGTAGTACATATGCCGGGACTGTAAGTGGCGCTGTACTTCCACACGAGACCACTCGAAAGCACTGGAGAAGCTGTAGTACATATGCCGGGCCTGTAACTGGCGCTGTAACTTCCTGCACAAAAGCAGCGAAGAAGCATGGTTGTCATGGTTGCCCTTCTGTTTATTCTCCACGTTGGGTGCAGAGGGAACCGGCAGAGTTTTTCGCCAGTCAACGTGTGTTAAAGTTGAAGTCTTCTGGACAAAATTATAAAAGTGCCGGTCAAAGGTCTTCTTTGTTATTTATTGAGCTTTAAAACAAATGAATAACGACTATATATAATATATAAAATACACGGAGCCTCTCTTTTTCCTCCCTCTCTTCTGCAGCGTCAGTGTCTGTCTCATGCAGCAGCTGATCTATAATGAGTGACCCGGCCGACAGTAAAAATAAACATATTTATAACTAGTTTAGGTAGTTTGAGAGGTAATTAAAATAGCTAAGGGCGATGATCTGACTTGAAGTGTGTGTTTTGCTCTGTTCACCGCTGCATCACAGCGGGAGGAGCTGCAGTGAGCAGAGCTGCGTGTCTCCGTCCTGTCAGATTAGACTTCACTCGCGTTTATGTCCATATCGAGAGAAAGATAAATAATCTGAATTCAGTGTGCAGTTTACTTTGACGCGGGGGTGAGCAGCAGAGGTGGGGAGAGGCGGGGCTATTGCCTCATTATTATCATAAAATGATCGTATAGAGGCGATTACACGGAGCCGTTGGACCCCCCAGAGCGTTTCGTTTGCAAATCTATCCACCTTGGGACCCGTTCTCGTTTGTGGGGTCCGTTTTGTTGCGGCCTCGTGTAAATAATTGGGCTATACGCAAGAGAAACTATGCGGATCCAACCCGTTTTATTCTCGTGTAAACGGGGTCTTAGCATGTTGGACGTGTTAACAGATTAGCATACCGCACCGCTGTCAAACAACGCCGACACACCGTCCTCGTCCGATCCACCACTCGCACTCCATCGTTATTATAGTCCACAGGGAACCCGAAATGTTCCCACACAGCTGATTTAAAAGAAGCAGGTGGGTTCTAGCTCCTGTGTGTTATCTGAACTCGCAATACTAACTTTTCTTCTTCTTGTATTTTCTTCATTTTGTTGTTTAAGGGCGGCTGGCAAACAGCTTTATAGGCGCAATACCGCCCCCTGGGTTATATATAATGAAGTGGATACTGCCCTGAAGGACAGCTTTTTTCCCACTCGTTAAAAAAAGGCGTATTCGTCGTGTGCCTGCATGTGCCGAACCGTGACGGTACGGGACGAATACGGATACCGTTACACCCCTAATACCTTCAGAAAAGCTCGAGGCAGGCCGAGGAGTTTGACTCCATTAAAAACGTTTAACAATTTGACTTGACATGTTTATATTCTCTTCCATGGGAAATACAAATACATGTGCTGTGGAGCTACATACCCATCATTCATCACTCAGGATGTTTAGCATTTTGCTGCATCATCATGCTGTCAGTCACATGTCGTCCACATGACAAAAAGAAAAAATAGAAGTGTTACAGAGCTGTTTGTGCGTCACGCTGCTTTATCCCAGCATTTATTACGGCGAGGAAACATGAGGTGCCATTCACAAGTGCAAATATCTGTTTCCTATTTTAATCAGAAATGTATTCAGTGCAATGAGTGAGGTCACAATGATGCCATCTTTCAATGGTGAATACTAACTAACTATACTGTATGCTACAAGATAACAACAGATCTGGACACCAGCAACCCCCATATTATGCAAGGTAAAATTACTGTTTCTATAAATGGATTCTGTCGGCATTGATGAGTAATTGACAATTCCCGGTTGAAAAGGGTTGTCTGACAGCAAATTAAATCGGGCGAAATTGCTAAACTACAGCATATACATAAACTGATATTAGTTTTAGGTAAATATAGTGTCTCAAAAAGTATTAAACTGTAACTCGTGGCTGTTTCACCAAGCTGGAGGTGTACTGACCTTCATCTACTGTTTCTAGTACACTGACTATGCATTACTACCTCAAACAACCCCGCTTCAGAGAATCCGAAATATCCATTTAAAGCAATATCAAGGCTGTTGATGGTTGGCCCAATCGACAGTAAGAGGTCGACATAATGGCGTAGAGTCACAGTGAAAATCAGAACAACTCCCACCCCACTGACATGGTCTTCAGTACCAAATGCGTCTTCTGGATAGATCCTCTGGTGGGCCGCCTATTTTCTGCCTCTCTAAAGTATAATGACCCTGAATGATAAAGCTGGGTTATTGGCGGGAAATGCACAACACTTTACCTACCACCTGTTAGGGACTGGGCTGGTGAAATTAAAATAAATTGGCTGTCCTTTCAAAACTGTCTTTGCCCAGTTTGCTTTAGTTTTTCACTTTAAACAGTTTTAGAGTAATGCGTAAGTGTACAAAAACAACAATTAGAGTAAATACAGCTTTTTGTAAAATGTGAGTCTCTTCCTGTCAGAAACTAGAATGGTTTTCACTACCAAAATGGCAACACAACTGCTAAGTCGTTTGTTATATTTGACGGCTGAGGCTGCACAATGCTCTTCATTCATCCCCTGTCAGCACTGGCTATTGTAATACAAAATAGCTTTAATAACTTTCAGTGCAGGGGTGGTGGAGATGGTTGTTGTGATTATAATCAAGGGGGCGTTCAGCACAACATGAGGGTCTCCAGGCTGGAGAAAACTAAGCCAAACAAGCAAATCAAATTACTGTCATTCTCTTCCAAGTCTGTGCTTTTATGTGTGTGTGTGCATGTATGTGTTTTTACATCCATCTGCCTTAGTCACTGTAATTCACTCTGTGATCAATGGAAATGCACCGTGTGTGTGTCTCTGTGTGTCCAACCCAGTCTCACGGCATTTCGTGTTATAGTCATGACATTTCATCTATTGATTCGTGTTCACCAACACGATTTTCCCCTTTTTTTCGTGTCACACAGAACGAAAAGCAATGTATTTCTATTGGTAGTATGTTTCGTGCCATGTCTTTTTGTCCGGTCGGGTCTTGGAATACCGGAAGCAGTGTGGTTCATAAAAAACATTTTCTTACTCAATATCAAGCCACGATTATTGTTTTTACTTTAAATTGTATGATGTCTGACTTTTTTTGCCGTCCGTGAGGAAAATAAATGGGGCTCAGAATACTGAAATCTGTATTTTTAAAATCTTTTTTTCCTTATAATTTGTTATTCTTTTCTAAATAACACACTGTTATTTACTCAACAATAACACATAATTATCCTTGTTTTTATATATTTGTTTGATTCTATAATCTCTGTTTTTTTTGCCGTCCGTCAGGAACTGAATTTCAAAATAAACTATCAAAAAAATAGCTTTTGGGTGAAAACAGTATTTCCGGTCTCGAAGTTTTCATTGTAAAACCGAAAGTATTCCCCTCACTGTCAACTAAAAACATCAGTTTATCCTTGTTAATTACACAATATTGATTAATTGAAATTGTGTACAATGCTTTTGTGTTTTTCCCCTTCGATTCGGAGAAACAAATAGTTTTTTTGGAGTTTAGGATGGCCGAAGACACTACACTACCCATAATCCTCAGCTATCGTTTGGGACTACAGTCCCTTTGCTTGACAAACCCCGTAATTAGTCTTCAAGCTCTGTGATTGGATGTTGGAGTGGCAGTGCGCCAAGGTTGACTATCCAAAATAGGACTTGAACGGCCCATGAATATATACCCACATGACAGCTCAGGTCAGAGGAGCTTTATTTAATAGCTGGTCTTATGTCTGTGACCCCTCCTGTTGTTGATTGATAAGCCTTGATACATCAATCAATCAATCAATGTTTATTTATATAGCCCAATATAACAAATGTTACATTTGTCTCAGTGGTTTTCACAGTTTGTACAGAATATCAGTATGACAATACGACACCCTCTGTCCTTAGACCCTCACATCGTACAAGGAAAAACCTCCAGCGAAAACCCACAGTTTAAAGGGAAAAATGGGAGAAACCTCAGGGAGAGCAACAGAGGAGGGATCCCTCTCCCAGGACAGACAGACGTGCAATAGATGCCGTGTGTAAATTAAAAAGATAATACATTTGCAACATAGGTAGTCCAAATGTTTGGAAATGCATGTGTGTATAATAGGAAGATGAATCCACGAGGATATCCATAGGACTTATGATCCAGGACCACAGCAACAGCCACGACTCGCGATCCAGGACACAGGACTGCAGCAACAGGATCATCCATGTCATATATATATATATGACATGGATACATGCATTTGTCAAGGTTCAGAGGCACATTTTGCAAATATGGCAGTAGTCATTGATCATCTTAAGATAAAATAAGATAAGATATACTTTATTGATCCCAAGTAATACACACCAGCATGTAAAACATGCAATGTTTGTAATTCTACTCCACTACAATTCAGAGGTTAACCTGGTATTTTTACTCCACTACATTTATTGTAGTTACTTTGCAGATTCTGATTAATGATGTGAAATATAAACAACCCTTGAATCAGACTTTAGTTACACCTGAGTAAAATTCAGGGAAGGTGATTGTCAAGTGCCAACAATCAGGCGAGATATTTGATAATTGGTGCTTGAAAAGACTAAACATTTATTTGCAGATCCCTATAAAGTATATTCATTACTCGTTATTCTCTAGTTAATGAAATACTGTATATAATGGCTATTTGCACATCTCTTTCAAGATTTCAAGATTTTTTCTAAGGTTTATTGACATATCCTATACACAACTACGGTGTAGTTATGCAATGAATGAAAAACTTGGGTTGCAGGTTCCTCAACAGTGCATTACAATACATCTATCAATATGTGTATACCTCCACCATTAAACTGTCCTATTCTGCACATTTCGTATACTATCTACATACATTAGAGTATAATTAATATGTATTATATCAGTTAAAATAAGTGCTTCAACATAGTTAACATGGCAGGAAAGCAATATATTAGACGTTAAGTAACACGAAATGCCGTGAGACTGGGTTGGTGTGTCTTCTGAGAAGTCGGGTAAATTTGTGTGCCGTTAATCTGTGCGCTCTCATAAATCGGGGATTATTCCTCACAGATGACTGAACATGTCCATCCATTTCAGATGATTCAGGAAAACTAGCCTCTCTAAAGTGTCCACCACGGTCCGGATGATGACTTTGGCTCATTAAACCCCACTGCTATGACTACCACCCACACAAGACAAACACACAATTGCACACCTTTGTGAGAGAAATTGAGGTTGCTGTGTCGGTGGCCAGCCTTGTACCAGGGGAGTAATTGAGAAGGTTGCTGAAAAGGGGAGCGAGGCTTAGACAACCGTCCACACAAGTTCCTGGCTGCCGTCCAATTATACCCAGCAGCCCCTGCAACCTCCTGAACTCCAATTACGGCCGGTGAAGCTCTGCTGGTCAGAGAAGCTGTCACCCTCTTACCATCCTCCATTTCTCCCTTCCTCCCTTCCACCTAACCACAACTGCTTGCAAGAAATACCAAAGTAAAAGCAATGTGTGATGTCATCTGGTGCCTCACTATGTCAGTATGTGTGTGTTCCGGAGAGAAATCTAAAATAGCTGCACCTGATGAACCGTGGCCACTTGTTCATTCAGAAATAGCAAAGATGTTCCAAATGTATAGGATGAATGAGCTATAAGGGAATGCACAAAAAAGCACGTTTTACAGAAATATGCTCAGATTGTAAAGCCAAGTTGTATTTCAGAGAAACAATAGGCGACTGATTTTTCTGTAAAACACAACCTTTTTATCAAGATTTATGACTAAGTTGGAAATTCATGGGTCTGGCTACGATGATATTAATTTGCCCCAGCTTCTTAAGTGGCTCAAATGCTGTACTGCTCAAGGATTTGTATTCTACCGGTCAGCAAACTGAATACAAACAAATCTAAAGGAAAAGTGACTATCGGCTACAACAAGTAATTGACACAGTTAGTTAGTATGTCTTTATTAACAATGAC
This sequence comes from Gobionotothen gibberifrons, assembly GCA_943591055.1. Taxonomy (NCBI): domain Eukaryota; kingdom Metazoa; phylum Chordata; class Actinopteri; order Perciformes; family Nototheniidae; genus Gobionotothen; species Gobionotothen gibberifrons. The sequence goes on from CALSBZ010000201.1 coordinate 2,302,005, forward strand.
GGGAATCCTGCAATTATTGCAAACTCCTTCAAAAGTGAGACCATGGAGGGAGACTATATTTATATATACTTTTCTTTTTTTTAACCTTTATTTAACCAGATTGGTCCCATTGAGATCATAGATCTCTTTTTCAAGGGAGACCTGCAGCATAAAACAATAAAGGACATCATACATTATATTTACAGGATACATTTACATAGTTATAGACAATTACAAATGCCCATAGTATCAACGAGCATTTCATTTAGCCTAGCTATACTGTTTCTAAAACATATATAATATTGTCACCTGTCTCTCTACAAGTGTCACCTGTCTCTCTACAAGGGACTTCATGTTTGTTAAGGCTCTTCTTCAATGTTGGATGAGGTCATTCCAGCTACAGACTTACATTATATGCTGCACAGTGTGGGAAATAATTAAGGTAGAGTGAGTCAGGACTTCTACTTATATCATATATTTGAAAGATACTCCACTACACAAAATAAGTCCATATTTTTTAATAAATAACAGATGTCTATATGTGTGTATATGAAGCTTTCCTCAGCTCTAGGGAGCTTTTTAGCCTATACTGTATAGGGTCTTCATTTTTTCCTGGGAACTTTGCTCTCATAAGCATAAAGCAGCTGTTTATAAAAGAAAAAAGAAGCCGCTCATACACCTGCTGCATACTGCCCGACCAACACGAAAAAGCAGATTGGTGGTGGAGAATTTAGCTGCTACAGCGCCAGCTGTTTCCCTCAGAGTTAAAAAGGAGAGGGACTATTGGAATTAGATCCCTCCGGTGGATAAAAACACAACGATAAATGAATGATAATGTTTCTCTGGGAAAACATTTCAGCCATGTCAAATTCAATGGCTGGTAATTTTGCCACTGTCCCCACAAATATTTTGACTTGGAGTGTTATTTGCAAAAGTTCTTCCATTGGTGATCAGCAATGCAAATCCACACCAATTCAATCCAATTATTCAATGACCTGGCAGCACCATTGCGAAGCTGTAAAGGATATTTGATGATTGCAGTGAAAGCAGTGAGAGCCATGACTGGTATGACATATACTAAAGCCCAATGCTTTAAAGCACAACCAGTAATACACAGGGCAGATCAACAGCAGCAATTTAAGATCCAGTATTCAGAAATGTAAATGAGGCCCAGATGCAAATTGCTGAATCCATGTACATACCCTTGGGAATTCCCAGGGATTGGAATGAGCCGGAAATGCACAGCAATCTCGCAAATAAATGATGTCATTTGCAACTTCACAAAAGTTGCTTTATTGCTTTGTTGTTCTTTTGTGCGGACAAGGTTTATTGTTCTATTACCTCTCCTCCTTCCCTGACTTCTGTTTTCTTCCATTGAACAAGATCTTTTAGTCATGGCCCGCGGACTCTTTGGAGATTGCCATCTTTATCAAATGTATCGTTTGCTCTGCATTGTTGTGTTATCGTATGGTTTCTTTTTTTTATTCCCCTGTTGTGGGTTTCATTTGTCCTTTGGGACTCATAACCGATCCCAATATTTTGATTGATGCATTCATTTCCCAGTTTCCGCTCGAGACCCTAGGCTAGAGCGATACTTGCTCTACTTTTATTCTTACCCAAAGCACCCTGCCATCAGCACACCGTAGCGTTTGTGCATCAATGAGATATTATTCAAAACAGGTTGAGGCGATAACTCCAATCTGGAATAAAGTAGCTTGGCCTCAATTTGGAGGAGTATTATTACTCTTGCCATTGCTATTCAGTAGAGTTATCAAAATGATGGTCAAAATGTACGCTGAACTGAGACCATTTTAAAGTTATTGGCCCTCCAAATACCTTGGGGTACTTTTGGATTCTTTGCCTCCATGTGTGTATGTGTGGTACAGAAATGTTTATGACTTCCAGCATATGGCTACAAATGCAAACAGCACTTATGGCTTTGCAGTTCAGATACCGTGGACAGTGCCTCACAATGTGTTCAGCACTTTATACAGCTCCATTGACTTTGCACATACTGTACAGCACTGAGCCTGAACTGGCCCATTTACTCTTAAGTACCAGAAACTTTGGATACATTTTGATTCTTACAAAGCTTTTTTTGCTGAAGGGCCATGTTGGAGTACTTAGACTTTCATTTTTACCACCACCTGGAAGCAGCAAAAAGAGCAATATCTGGCTCATGGAGGGCATTCAGTTGTTGGTTTCTCTTGAGCTGTATTTAAATGTGACACCGGCGAGGGTACAATTTTAGGTCTCACTCTGTTTACACTGTTGAATGTGCGAAAAGGAAACTGTATCTAAGTTTCATTATTGACGTATATCCCTGAAAGAATTAACACTTTTTTTCTAGGCTTAAGCATGACTTGTCTACTAGGATGGTTTAACAAAAAACCTAGAGCTGATGTATTATTCACACCTTGAATTTGAGAAACCCTTTAGGTCAGTTATCAAGTCCAGTTGTCAATAACACATTGCAAAATGACACCCCTTCTCTCCAACAGCTAGAGCAGAACATCCATTTGTGTCTTCCTTCCACTACTGTAATGCCAAGAATCTGAAATGACAAAAAACTTCTGCTGCACAAATACCTAAAACTTCCAAGCATTCCTATATCACACTGCTCTTTGCTTTGCTACATAGCCACCAAAATCACTTCATTCAACGACTGCAGCACTGGGAATACCCAGAGTCGTATAATAGGAGAGTTCTGTCATCTCCGTTCACTCCAATGGACCACTTTTTTACAGCAATGGCGGATCGTGTAGCCTCTCATTCGTTCCCCGGAAGTTAGCGCAAAGGCTAGCAGAGCTGTGGAGTTGTAGCATAATAGACCGTTCGTGACGGACTTTTAAAGGTAAGAAGAAGTTTAAAGATTTATATTGCGGATATTATCAGTACATCTGATTCAAATTAACAGGTGTATTAAAGGATGTCAGTGGATTATCCCTAAATTTGTAGATTTAGGGAACATTTACAGATAACAGATTAAGCTAGGATCCCGGATCAAATTAGCAACACACGTTGAACAGCCTTTTAATTGTAAATTCCGTTCTCTTAATGTCATTTAATCCAACATTGTTGAATTAGAGAAGAGGGGCTTCTAAACGGGATTGTATGCGGGGGTGGAGGGAGTTAAATATTAGATCAATATAACTTTGGTGCGTGTAAGAGTGAGTGTTTTTAGCAGAGCCATATTGTGTGCTTGTGATTATGTTGATTATTACCTGTCTGTATAATGTTGCAGCTCAGCTGATTTTGGATTGATGGCAAAGGGAGAGGGACTTAAGTGAGAGTGAAAACACAAGGTACATTTAATACTACTGTTTTATATAAGTAAGCATACTAAACATGTATTCTATCACTGTATTATCATCAAAATGTGCCTGCGGAGTGACTTGAGGTTACTTCACACACAGAACAACTCAGTTTTGTCTGCCCACATACATATTCCATAGTGGTTGAATACACAGTATTAGGAAACACTTTATACTTAATGGACATGTTATACTCATTACATACTGTATATAAAATATGACCAATAATGTGAGACAACTTTATAGAAATTCACATCACATCTGTTACTGATGCCATTTGTCATACTTTGTTAAAGGTGAGGTGTCATGCTATTCCGGTTATTACCCGTCCCCTTGTGTGTTATGAAGGTTTGTCTGCATGTAAACGGTGTGCAGAGTCAAAACCCTCAAAGTACACCCTGTAGTGAGTACAACTCTAAAACAGCAAATCCCTCCCCTCAACGGCTTGTTGGAGATACGTCATGTCCATTTTTTACTTCCTGGGTGCTCCTACGACACAGCACCCAGTAGCCACGCCCAGAGCTACGCACAAAGCTACGCCCAGAAGTACGCCCTAAGCTGCGCACAGAGCTACGCCCAAAGCTACGCCCAGACCTATGGCCGCACCCTCTGCCAGCCTATATACTGTTGGAATCTCAGGTTCAGTTCAAAACTGTATCCAGTCATGCCAACGAGGGTCTGTTTCCTGTCTTGTGAGGGGAAATGTTCAATGCATGCCTTACCGAGGGCAGGACGAAGTCAGTGGTTGACATTCCTTTTTAACACTGTTCCTTCAGATGTTGGAGCCGGTATTTTACTGTGTGTGCGGCATTTCACGGCTTCACAAAACATGGAGGATTCATACCGGATATATACAGCGTAGGATACTGAAGGACGATGCTGTTCCTACTTTGTTTGGACCAGCGGGAGATTCGGGTACCCAACCTGTAAGTATTCATTGTTGTTTGTGTATTCATGATGTTTAAAACAAGCAAGCTATATCTACCACAACTGTGAAAATGGGTAAACGTTTTTTGGGGTGCTGAGCCATTGACACAGTGCTAACTGGGCTAACTCAGTTGCTAACGTTTACATATATAAACTACAATGTCAGCAGATGGCTTTACATGTTTGTCATGGCAGGATAATGTCTGCATTCACACACGGAATACTCATACAGTATACTCCGGGTGATTTCCCTTACGGCCAGTACATTATATGTGGTTTTCCTCCGAGCTGCGACGCAGCTCTGTGCATGCTAACGAGGCTAGCTATACATTCTCGGCGAAAACATTGTTTTCATGCCAGCTACAACGAATGACCGAACGTAGCAGACTACTGTATAAGATTGCAATTGTAAACACGTTATTGCTAGCCTAATATGAACCACTAGCTTTTGTTCATAGTGGTTTTATTACACTACATTAGTTGCCTTTTCTCAGAGCTAAACCAGAAATCTAGGTTAGCATATTAGCTGGCAAGCTAACGGTGTTGAGATACACACTGCTACCACAAGTCCACAACTACTACTAACGAATCTAAAACAACTGCGTTTCTATTATATAATATTTTGTGATTTGCATTTGATTTCATCCAGCCAGATCAGGAATCTCCTGGCGTATCTGGCTGACAATACATGATCCAGCCGGGGTGACCACTCTGATGCCTCAGCCCCGGTGTAGCTTGCAAGACGGCGGGGAGGAATGGGATGATATACCGTGTATATATGTATATTTATGTTCATTTTGTACATTTCTAAAATAAAGTTTGATAGAAAATACTTGGTAGCCTTTCTTCCCTGAAGTATTTGCTCCTATAACATATCATTCATATATAGCAAACCATGATTAGATTTTTCATCAAACAAAGTAGTAGTTTATTACGGGTAAAAATAACGTACTCTTCTTCCGTTCTACGCCTCAAATGTCTATACTCGAATCTGTACATGTTATGGAGGTTCTGCGGGGTGTGTAAGGTGTATATATTGGCATATATCATGGTGTGTGCTACCGTTGGTGTTTTCAGCTAGCTAGCAGCTAACTGAAGCCACTTTTCGGAGCGGAGCCTCTCTGGTGGTTGACTAATCAGAACAGAGGGGCCGAGCTGACCAATCGGAGCACACTGGGCTCACAGGGAGGGGGGGGAGCAGCTGCAGCGAGCCGTTTAGTGGAGAAAGTGAATACACACACTTTACAGAGATGCTGTCTGCGAAACCAATGTGAGTTTGGAAAATTGCACAGTATTTTTCTATTTTAGTATACCTCAACAATGGAATTATGATCAGTGGAAATGGCCATGACACCTCACCTTTAAACTCACAAATAATAAAGTTCCATAACTTCAGTTGGGAACAAAGACCACACCTTATCTCCCCAAGGCAATTTCCCATCCAATAGGTGTGCTATATAGATGTGTATAACCCTTTCTCCTGTCTGTTACTCCCTCTTTCAGCACAAGAACCAGAGGGGGATTCAATGGAGCCTGAATACCTGCACTGAGACCCTCACCCTGCACCCTGAGTCTCAACTCTCAGTGTTTTTCAAGCCTTTCCCTGTTTTTTTTTATTAAACAAAACATTAAGCTTTCCCAATGGTGTGGTTTTTGTTTTGTGAAAAAGTGCAAATGCAGTGTTTGTATATAATATAATAACCTCACATATTTTTTTGCTGTTGGTCGTGAAATTGCTCCTGCTGACTTGAGCCAGAAATGTTTTCCTCCGCTTTGTGTCAGTGGGGAAGCCGTACATTCGTACTCCTTTCTCTGAGCGATTTGAGCATCCCCAGGCAGCACAGCAAACCATGGTGGCAACTAGGAGGCAGCACAGCAAACCAGGACAACACGGAGGAAAAGGCACAGACAAACTGCGTGATATGCTATTCAGTGTTTATTGAATTCCATGTATTTGCATTGGATGTTCCTAAAACAACACATTTAACATCATCATCATGCTGCTGCTGCTGCTAGTCCTTTGATAGTCACCTGTCGGTCTCCTGTCCTTTCTGAAAGCCATAAATATGACATTAGTCATTTAGATAACTTGTGTCCTCAATTACCATGGGATTACTGAAACTACCATGAATTTAAGAAAATGGTAGAAATTAATCTAATCTGAATTTTGAAACATTCCTTTAGATCCCCTCCCTCTAAATATATCAATAAACATTAGAAAGTGATGCTCTGCTGACTACCATACAAGTTTAAGAAGATAATATTAAAGAATTCAAAGCTATAAATAAACAGCAACAGGCTCTTTAACCAAGGCACTGTTAGCCTAACATGTAAACTAGTTGTAAACTAGTTGTTCACACTAATCCTAATATTATCACTTAATATTAGCAAATTCTATTTTATTTTTTAAAACATATTGATGTAAATACATACACATATCGATTTGTTGTATAAATATTGCAAATCAAAACCTTTATTCACTAATAATTACCAAAAATCGTAGTTCTATCTCCTGTTATCAATGCATTCCATTGCC
>CALSBZ010000201.1:2333760-2351444 GCA_943591055.1 Gobionotothen gibberifrons
AGCTGAAAACGTGTTTAGAGTTTTGGAGATTTGAGCCGATGTTTTGCCCTTTGAGTGTCAGTTAAAATAATTGTGCTTTATGTATAATTTTAGTGTGTTAGCAATCGAGAAAAACTGTAAATACAAATGTCTTTCTTTGGTGCAGGTTTTACTTAAATTGAAAGGGGCACCGCTGCATGTGCCTTAACCCTCTTAAGCCCCACGGACCCGGTTCCGGGGCCGAAATGGCGCCATTTGCAGGAAACAACGTCTAAGGAACCTTAATATTTAATAAACTATGAATATTTTATATCCATATGACGGGGAAAAAGTAATTTAACCGATCTTTTTCATTTTTTTCTTCAAAGAAAACACACAATGCTAACACTGACCCTCTGAATTAGCCCCGAGCGAAAAATGCTAACCTATTACTGCACCGAAAATCACTCCTAGCTCCCTTATTACTTATCCTAGCTGCACATCCAACACATCGTTTATGATCGTAAAGACACCGAATCTAACGGTGCCCACCTCAACACTGACAGATCGCGACTTTATCAACAAAAATGTACATCAAAACATGTGGCGCTAGGTAGCCAAAAACACTAACATGGCTTACCTTGGTCTTTGTCTTGTCAAAACTGGTCTTCAATGGCATTAAAACGATAAAAACGATGCTGTAGTTAATCCATAGGTTAATATCCAATGTGACTGTGTCCCCTTTGAAATGTTCTGATAATCCAAAAGCAATAAAACTGCTTTTCCGTTTCCAGAAATCAGAGCAGGGATATTTCTACCCTCTGCTGCAAGCTTGCATTTACAAAGACGCCACCTTTTTTTTTTAACATGAGTGTGTGTGGGACAATTTCCCTTCGATTCTATTGGCTCTAACGGTCAGGAAGAGATGTCACATGTCAAAATCTAGCAAGGGGGGCCAGAGATATGGAAAATCCACCCAAATGGCCCCAGAAGAGGGTTTTTTTGCTAAATCTGTCTAAAAAGGTCAAATATCACTTGTTTTGCATCAATCTTGATACAGGGTACTTATTATATGTTGTACTTTGGATTCCTAAAGCTTTTAGTCTACTAACCCATCATCCAAGGTTAGTTTTCACCAGGCCTGGACTGGCCATCGGGAGGACCGGGAGGTTTCCCGATGGCCTGGCCTGTTAAGTGGCCTGCTGGCCTGAGATATATATTTTTTGTATGTCTTGTGAATGCAAATATGGCATAATATGATGTGGCCTGCTGACATGGCCTCTGATAAACACACAAGACTAAAATAATACGTGTTTAATTCAGCCCAGATGCGGTGACTGCAGGCCAAATCCATGACTGCGGCAGGTGTCCAAAATAAAGGTGCACCGGTATGAGGCGCAGTGAGAACCACGCACGTGTCAGACTAGCGATTGGGCCCATTTACATTTCAGGAGAATAATGAAGATGTGATTGGTTGTTCCACTCTCCGTTTCTCAGGAGACCAGCGCGCTGCCGTTTGAATTAGTGTGGACTGGACCGACTGAACTGACACCGGCAGCCTTAATAATTGTGGAAGGATGGACCCCCATCCTGCGAAGAAAAAAGGAGGAAAGGTGGTGCAGAGAGGGAAAGGGAGAAGAAAAAAAAAGCACGTGAGGAGGAGGCAGCGAAATGTGCTAAAATCAAAGATTTATTCAGAACCCCCCGTATGGTACAAAATGACGAAGCAGAAAGTAAGTTAGCCAACATTATGAGCCACATTTCTTTCTATATTGTAGCCTGATGTGCAAATCGACTGACTGTGTGACTGAGACTGTGAGGCTACAAAAAACCCAAACCTCCTTAATGTTACTCAAGGCAAATATATGTAGGCTAATATAACCGTTGGACTGCAGCTAACTGGGGCTACAAACCCCTCATACTGTGAGTGAATAACTTGAGATGGTTATGTTGTCTGTGCAACAAAGGGGAGACAATAAGTATGTTATTAGGCCATGCAAATACAGGGTCAACTAAGTGATAAAATACGTGTTGTATAATTACCGTTGGACTATAGTACTGGATCTCCCTCAAAAGCACCAACATTGGCATAGACCTACGTGAAGTAAACTTGAATAGGCCATTACAGTTATAATGTACTCTGACACTGAGTCAATCAAAAATAAGTTGTGCTCCTCATTCTTTTTCCTTTGCAAAGGTGGAGATAATAGCAGTGCCTGTCCTTCACAGGGAGAACCAAGGACCAGCACAGAGGAACTGGCAGGTACAGGGCAAACAGTCCACAGTGGGACATGTTATAGATATTAATGAGATTTAAACTACAGTATGAACAGTTGAAAACAACATAAATGACAAAAATATTCAATGTTCTTGAACAATCTTATTTCATAAATAGTTGTTAATGTAATGATTACATTGTCTCCTTATTCAGTACCACTATCAGATGATGCTGACGATGATGACCCTGAAGGAGAGATGCAGGCAGAGCTCAGTGCTCAGTGTAGACAAATGTTCACTGCTCTGATCAGAGAAAACCAGATTCAGACTTCTGTTAAGTTTAAGTTGCTGTTAACCTGAAGTAACTGAATTGTAATGTTGCTGCATTGAATAGTTGGCTGAAGCTGGCATTTAAATCATTTGCAGACAAAATAATACAATCATGTTTTTTAGGTAGCATAATATCATAGCATTCTTATATGAATCATTTTGTGACTTGATGAGAAGATTAAATGGTATGTAGGAAAGAGTGTTAAAATAGAGGACTGCATTGAGGGCTGTGGTTGGGTTGTGTTGCTGTGTGACTGTCAGTCAATATGGAATGAGCTTTGGTGATTACTTTGCCAATATGTGGAATACACTAGCGGATGTATATGGATAGTTCCTGTTACCTTTTTCATTGAATTGAGTGCTGTAGTTAACTAAATGGGATTTCATATTATTTAGTTTTTCAGAATTAACAAAAACAACACTGCAGCTTGAACAGATATCACAATAGGTAGATATTAATAAGAATGAAATTACACATTTACCTTTCTTTAAATGTACAGTTCTGTTTCATATGGGTGTTTCCATAGATCTATCTCTTTATTTTCCCCTCAAAATGCACCAGATTGATGCATTTAACTCCAAAATTCAAAAATTGCTCAGGGGAGCATGCCCCCGGACCCCCCTAGAGGATTTGAGGTCCACCGCCAAATAAAACATGTTCACATGGATAGGTTGACAAATACATAAGCACGCTTTTTTTTTAACAGTAACCTATGTCCATATGTTTCTATTTGGGTGGTAGATTTAAACTGTAGGGCTATCACTACGGGCAGCAACGCTGTAAATATTGACGATACATCCAGCAAAACGCCCCAAAGAAAACTGGTAGTGGCCTGGCTGGGTGTATAATTCCCGGCCTGACTTATTGTCCCAGTCCGGCCCTGGTTTTCACTATAAGTACAAAATATCTTTTGGACGGACACTATAATTTACAGTTTTTTACCATGTTCAATCTGAATTTTCTTTAAAATAAAAAAACATCTACCGTAATTTCCGGACTATAAGCCGCTACTTTTTTCCCACGCTTTGAACATCGCGGCTTATACAATGACTAACGGATTTTTCCGTTAGAAACAGCAGCGTGATACTAGAAAATGAGCTCGAAGACTGGGTCAACACACAGAGAGCAGACGGCCGAGAAAACTGTATGTAAAAGTAGCAGTTTGCACATCATTGTGTGCGCGAGACACACCTCTGTCCACAGGCACACGCTCTTGCCTTTTGAGTATGGGGTATAGAGAGCGCACACACAGCCCACAGCGGAGCCCAGGACTGACAGCACGAGCACCGGCCACGGTTTAAAGCCGCTCCGGTTGGTGACCGACCGTCCCGCTCTTCCACATTCATTCTCTCGAGTGATTAGAGGGATGCGAATATTCGGGGCTTATATCCATGTAAATACTATGGTAGACTACAACAAAATGAACATATTTTACCGTGATGTAATTGTTCAATCACTAACAAGAAGTGTTCTCCCTAAAGGAATACCCTTTCTGTATAAGTTGAAATGCTGTGGCGTTTTGTGAAATGCTGTGGTGTTTTATGAAATGCTGTGGTGTTTTGTGAAATGCTGTAGTGTTTTGTGAAATGCTGTGGCGTTTTGTGAAATGCTGTGGCGTTTTCTGAAATGCTGTATCGTTTTCTGAAATGCTGTGGTGTTTTCTGAAATGCTGTAGCGTTTTCTAAAATGCTGTAGTGTTTTGTGAAATGCTGTAGTGTTTTGTGAAATGCTGTGGTGTTTCCTGAAATGCTGTGGTGTTTTGTGAAATGCTGTGGTGTTTCCTGAAATGCTGTTTTGACTTGCACTTCTGGGACACCGTATTAAACTGTATGTACCGATTATGTTATATTCAGGCTTATGTGGTTCCAGAGCGAGCTGCAATAAGTCTAATGTCCCTGTAATTGGTCATTGTAAGTCGCTTTGGATAAAAGCGTCAGCTAAATGAAATGTAATGTAATGTAATGTAGTGTAATGAAGTGAACATTGGTTGGTGGTGAAGACCCAACTAGACTTTTTGAGAATTTAACAAAATATGGGATTGTTGATTGAGAAAGATGTGAGCTGGCCAGAACTCTTCCTCTGATTGAGGCTAGGGCTCAATGAGCCACTTCTACAACAGTACAACCTTACGGTATCTACAGCCTTAGAGATTCTACCAGACACTGTGTGTAATCAAGTAATATAAGAACACAATGTATCTGCTGCATTTAAAAGACTAAAAATGACATATTCAAAGATTAACAAATTGCTATATATAACAACACTGCAAGCTTTGCTAGTCAGTTGGATTTAATAGCCTTTACAACGTTCCTAACTTGTTTTTTAGTTTTTCTTTGCTCAAGTGTCCAGATTTAAAGTAGTTTTTCGCCTTCTCGTCCATGCTACAGAATTCTGCTACTATGCCTCGAAGTTCAACAAGAGTTATCACAAATACAATTATATTTGATAATAAACCTTAAAGATTGACTATGGCTTAGCTAGAACGCAGGATTCTTTCTATATCTTTAGTTTCTAAAGTTCAACAGGTTTGATCTGATCGCACAACGATCTGTCAAGAGTTCTCCAATGGATAACATTGCCACTGTCCTCTTCATCTCTTCCTCTTTTTATGGTATGAATAGAACCCCAGGACTTGAATATTCAGAGTGCATAGCAGAATATACCCACTCTTGCAGTGAAACATTTAGTCTTTTGAGGATTGTTGTCAGGAGCCATGTGGAGATGACAGCATGGCGGGGCTTATTCCCACCTTTCTTCTGCCGTTCCTTTCTTCTCTCTCCTCTCCATTACCAGCCACCCCTATCCTCTCAATGTCCTCAACCGATTCTCTCCCCCTCGTCGCTGACCCTCAAAGACAGAGTGCCCTGTTCTGTCTGTCTGCCATTGTCAACCACCACAAGAATACCAATGGCCGGCAGCTCAAAGCAATCAATTCCTTCGAGGTAGATCCACTGTGTATCTGACATCAGCCTCCCTGATTATTGTCTCCAAACGCAAGCCAATCAATAGCAGCCACCACCTCACCTCCCCACCACAAAAACCCTGGCATAATACTTAACGCCCCTGGTTTTTAAAGCGCTCCCAGCCTCATCGACCGCAGTTTAGAAACAGAGTCCCATAGAACCCTGAATTGTTGCTTCAGAATGAGTTTGATCAATTTTTTTGTGAATAGAGTTGTAAGAAAGGGGATTTTCTGAACTGTACAGAACAAAATAACATGACAGCCTTAAATAATATCTGCCAGTCAACAAAAATAACTTTGGAATTACTAACTTCCTTGGCAGATGTGGAAAATTGGCAGCAAAAGACAGCGAGCGCTCAAAGGCATTAAGATTCTGCCAATGCGCTGCACATCTTCACTGATGTGCCAGGTTATTGAGGGTGATGTTAAACCACTGAGTAGTGAGAACGGTGTTCAATCGAAGCACAATAACATGACATGATGTTACAGCTTGTTTTCTGATCTTTTCCCCCTCATCCTGCCAAGAGGTAAAATGCGTTACTGATATTTTTTTTGTCTTCTTTTGGCAGCAGCTTCAAACCCAAACCATGTTTCATATTGTTTCATTCTAAATTATGTTCCAGCCTTAGACATTTTCTGAGATTCAAATGTCAACATAGGAGGTGAACATTATTGTTTGCTTCAAAGAACTGGAAGGAATAAAAAGAAGAATGATGCTGCATTAGACAGTAGTGAAGACATTCATTGCCTGAAGCAATTGTGAAGCTATTCTTCTGTATAAACACTGCCTAGAGTTACCTTTCCTTTGTAGACATTTATAGATTCACTTCAGGTGAGATAAATCAAAAAGGCCTCCACAGACTGAGAAAAGGCGGACCGCAAACCTTGCTCCCGGCTTTAATGTTCAACACAACAACAAAAATACGGCCGACCTCTATCATTACAGCTTCATTGATGGGACTTAACTGTGCTGCTGGGCGACCATCCAAACAAGCCTATTGAGGGGCGACTGATGAAGAGCGACATTTGGTAAGTGGAGGCCTTGACTTTTTGCTAAGGTGAGAACCTGTACACAAATCTGTAAGTGCATTGTTCAAGCAACCCCAGGATACTTTGATTAGCAGCAATCAATATACCATTTTATGAATCTGTAATTTAATAAGTTTTAATAAGAGACAGCATTAACTATCTTTTTTCTTATGTCAGCTATGAAACACGACAAAATGCAAACTTACATAAATTAGGCCAACAAATGTGGGCATACCTGCTCTGAATGTCCATACTTGAAGGGGGATGAACGAAACAGCATCATGGCGACCTCTTGGCTATATTTTATTTCCTCCCATATTTCTCTTCAAAAACTGTGATTCTAGCATGTATTTGGTGGTTTGCCACAATTCTTTGGGAAAATGGCACATATATCATAGACATTGACGGTATTGCACTCGGTTACATGGAAAGTGGTGTAAGTAGTTGTTTGAAGAATGAAAAAGAGAACTTGAGAGGAAGGTTCACAGCATCATACTGTACACCTGAACAACCAAAGTGCAGAGTGACCATGAGACTGGAAAAAGGTTCCATTTATATTTCTAGAGAGGGCATTTTTTTCCAAAAGTTGAAGCAGATAGCAGAATCGTGACAAAACTGGTTGATGTTAAATTTCATTCCAGTTTAGAGCACGAGGGCTGAATGGAAAAACAGCAACAGCTGTACAGTATGATGCAATCCAACAACAGAAAACAGTGCAGTTGTATTAGATTGCAATGCCTTGTACAGTTGTTGCAATCTTTATGACTATCTCCTTTGTTTCTCATTCATCTTTTATTGATTTCTTAAACTTTCCAAATAAAACAAAGTGCATTGCAGAAATACACTTTATAGCAGTCCACCTAGGTACAGAATATGAAAAATCGCCAAAGTATATTTGCCATATACTTTAGTAATTTTTCCTGACTTTTCCCCACCTCTACCTGTTCTTTCTGCTCTTGTGAGAAGGGCCTTTGCAGAGGCCTTTTTCATGTAAAGTTGAATACATTGAGCAGTGTTTCCCATATATCCAATTATTTGTGGCAGGCCACCCCAATACCAACACTGGCAGCAACAAATGTATTTTTTTCTATATATATTGTTTTTTCACCAGACTTTTTTTGAATGCGTAAAATCTTATTTAGAGCAGGGTGCAAGGCATTGATTTCCATAGACCCTCTTTGGCCTGATCTCTGTTAAATACATTGAATAAGTCCCCATTTGTATAAAGCCCCTCTTCCCTGTGCACACTTTGAATCAGACTTGATCATGCGTGGGAGGAAAGGCTGTCAATGACCTTTCCCCACAGAGAGAGGAAGCATGGGGTAGCATCTAATTATGTGGGAAAAGCCTGACATGGTTTGTTTAAAACAGCACATTTCTCATGCAACGAACAAATGTTATTTCATTTCATAAAAGTCTTTTTTTTGGTGTTGATCATATTTGTGAAATTATGTTCACAGTATTATATAATATATTAATAATAAATAATATTATCACTTGCTCTATGTTGGCTCTCCGCAGATTAAAAATGGAATAAGTGGAACCCCAACAGCCATCTGTTGGACACCACAGCAGCTACATGAATGGAAAGGTTATCAAAAGGTTAATGATCTCAAGACCCCTGCTGCAACAGAAACCTTGTATTGTCACTTGAATATGTTGTGCATGTGGTCGCATCAACTGAGAGGTACAATGTTCCGTACTTTGCTGACCTTTCTGCAGGTTTTCGAGTCAGCGAAGGGTTTTACGTGGACAAAGTCTAAATGTCTACATTAAAAAGGACAAAGATGTACAATCCGTTACAGATTTCACAAAAAGTGTAGATGTATGTGTTTGCGTGTGTCTATATGAGCAGGTTTATGTTTGCCTGTGTGCAGGAGCGTGAAGGAGAGCAGAATGGCCTACAAGGCACATTGTGTATCAACGGGTGACATGTGGCTAGGTGAAAAAGCAACCTCCAAATCCGTGTTTTAACAGAGGCATGCAGCTGCCCTGAGGACACAGAGAGTACACAAACCCTGCGGACGAGCCGCATCCAAACATTTCTCACTTTGTAACCATCCAAACTAAATAAGTCTGCACTGAGCATTGTTGAATAATTACGTTTGCCCTGCATGAAGCCTGCCAGGATAGAAAAACATTTATAATAACTTCAGCAGAGCGGCATCACACTGGAGCAGGGGTTGTATTGTTAAAGCAATAGACCAGAGGTGGGAGTAAGTCCTACATGTGCAAGTCATGAGCAAGTCTCAAGTCTTGACCTACAAGTATCAAGCAAGTCCCAAGTCACTGTGGTGAGAGTCAAGCAAGTCAAGTCATTGCTCAGGTCAAGCAAGTCAAGTCAAGTCATAAGAAATTCTGATGAATAAGCGCAGTTTCCGCATTTAAATCAGTTAAAAGACAGTGATTATGAAAATGGATTTAACCCACACTATGATCTTCATTACATACACAGTTAATCATTTGAAATCTAATTTAGACCAATGACAATCATATTAGATTCATATTAACCCTAGAACTGGAGACAATATAGCTAGGACTCAATCAAAAAGTCTGTTCAAAAAGGCAGAATTCCAGGTAAGAAAATCATATATGGCATTTGCCATTACACATATTTAATTTAAATGTCTGTTAACACTAGAACCGCCAACAGCGTCAGCACCTACATAGATATCATTTTAAAATCATTTAATGTGTTCCTCTTCATAATTTCCTTATAAACTAAGCAGGACGATTTAAAACTCACTGAATTGGGTTAATTTAGAAATTGCTTCAGTTTATCATCTTAACAGATCAAAAAGTTCAGATTCATTTTACAATAAATCAAGGAATGATGCACTTCTACAAACAAAAACAACATAATTAAAACATTTAAACAAACTACTAAAAGTAGATGAACTACATTATTCAAAAGTTTACAGTAACTTCTGATAATAACACAGGGGAAATAAACGAGGCATCTCTTTTCCTCTCTCTCTCTCTCTCTCTCTCCCTCTCCTGACAGCCCGTGAGTATCAGGGTTAGTCCAAATGAATCCCTTGGAGGTCCTAGTGTTAATTTACAGTTTTGTCTTCTCTTTGCAATGCTTAATCGATTTGAAACCAAGTCTAACGTAGCTTAAACTTAACGTTAGCTTTCTAGCTAACACAACACACAACGTAGCCTACCTTTCTCTGTGGGTTTTTTTGTAGTGACGAATGAAGTTGGATGTTGTGGTGGTCGTGTCACCGATCTTTATACTGCAGACCCTGCATACCGCTGTTCTCTTCTTATTACCGTCATCGACAAAATAATCCTTGAATCCAAACTTCACTATTTTTGGTGTAACGCTAGCCGCTGCCATGTTAACTCAGACTCCTGCCTTCTAGTGGGTTGCCAGGTTTGCGCGCACGGCAATATAATCACGTTTTTTGAAAAAACTAAACTTAATATCTCACTACAAAAACAAACGCAAATATTTAATTTTAAACAGTCAAGTCCTTTCAAGTCATCTATCTCAAGCTTAAGTCAAGTCTCAAGTCATGAATACCAAGTCAAAGTCAAGTCAAGTATTTTATCAATGTTAGTCAAGCAAGTCTCAAGTCACAAAATATGCGACTCGAGTCATGACTCGAGTCAAGTCACGTGACTCGAGTCCCCACCTCTGCAATAGACAGACAGTTGTATAGCTCTCAACACCCGAGGAGAGCAGCGTGCGTGTCGATGTACTTCACTGAATGCAGAACTGTCTGGCCACTCCGACACAAAAGCACCTCGATTCTGGGAATGGTCTGACTTCTTTGTGCGTGGTGTCTGTTTACAGGCAGGAGAGGAACCGAGTGATAAACACCACATGGCAACAGACAGCTATTGTGCTATGAGCGATAGTTGGATTTTTAAAACGTTAAGTATTTATGGATCCATATACTGTGCAGTGTGTACTGAGTGCACTATTGCAGCTTGCAAACACTGGGCAGCAGACATTTGAATGTATAGGTTTCAAACTTGTTTTTGGAGGAAGAGGTGGGTTTGGTAAAGGCAACATTCAGTCCAGACATTTTATATAAATGTTCAAAGGTTCTACAAATAACTTTTTACTGCTTATGAAACCAGTTCAATGTAAGGTTGATGTATTTTTTGTGATTTACTTCATAAGGTATAAGTCTCGATATTTCCAACCCTAACCCTAACCAGTGCCACTACTACTCAGACTTGAATAGGGGCCAACCATGACACCATACTGCTGGAGGCCCCTGCTGTATTGCTATGCCCAAAAATGAGCAAAGTATTGAGAGAACCAGAACTGGTAAAAGTGGATCAGATAGTGCTAGAAGCTTTTCTGATAAAACGTTTTTCTAGAGCTTCTTTTAATCAATACTAAATGAAAACTCCCCTTAGTTACTTGAAGAATACACAAGAATGAAAATAAAACATTTTGTCATATTTACTTTGGATATAATGACTTTGTGTAATGTAAAAGGGGTCGCTTGTAGTCGTTTATAGAGGACAAGACCAAAGGACAGTTAGCACTTTGGCATGAGGCCAAAGCACCCTTGCTCCTTATAGCTTAAACAGTAGCTATACATCTGCACAACCTCTAAATAGGCAACTGTTGGCCAACACATGACCAATAGCAACTTTATAGTGTGATTATATGTGTTCAAGATTGTTATGCTGCCCAAACAGGGTCATTAGTAAATAAGAAATAGTAAGGTATTTTAATTAAGGTAGAAGATATGCCCACAAGCGTCTAATTGTGGAGGGGTCAGGAACTGCTACCTGTCTCTAATTTCTTTCAGAGATAGAACCTCTATGGCTTCATCGTAATCGCTTTCAGCATTCAAACATAGGTCTCAGGTATGTAAATGTTCTGTAATGGCTGTAATGGCTCTATTTAACATGATTGGACCATTACAGATGGAGCAGTGATGCTGGACTGCTTTGGCACCCAGTACATGAAAGGGAACATGATAAATGTATTACAGTGCTCCTTGGAAGGCTGAGCAAGATGTGCACGACTTTATTTAACCTCGTCCTGCTGCAGCATTTCTGTTAAAGTGTCGTCACTCAAGCCAGACTTTAACCATGTAGGAAATGTTCTTGCTCCAACCAACTAAGACCAAGTAAGGTTGCCACAAAGAAAATGTATAGAAAAGGGAGACTGTGGTGTTTCTTTTTAAACTAAAAAGGAAATATTCTTGAAAGATATTTGTTAAATATGATAAAACACCAAATTGTGCAGCAAAATAGAAGCAGACATAATAGCAGAAGATGGTGCCGTATACTGGCAGCAGGGACTAACTGCTCTAATAGAGAAATGCTCCAGTCTTGATGGAAAAAAGCCCAATATGTCTGTCTTTTTTGGAAAATTAGATATGGAAAGGCAGGGTGCTGTTGTGCATAATGGCACAGATGAATACAAAAGATAGCAGTAGACTCTGAGTTGTTCGGAGATAACAAGGTGTCGTCTCCCGTAGTGGCAGGCGTGTATTTATGCCACAGGACAAAGACAAGATGCCATTAACCTTGTCATCTGACAAAATAAAGCCCTGTGAAATTAAGGTTGCAGAGAAATACTAGGGCAAGAAAACAGCAGTGCTCTGATGCCATTTTCTTCTTTAACTCATGTTAGTTGTTTTAAAATAAGTTTAATGCCTTCGGTGTGAAACGGAGAACCCTGTTTGTCCCGACGCCAAAGGATGGCACTCAGAGCAGACACGATATTTACTACTTTCATTTTGTTTTGAGGCAGCATCTTATTGCTTATTGTGTATTGCTATAACTGCTTCCAACTGGGGCTAATTTATTTAGATTAAACAGCACAGTTGTTTATACAAAATACATTGTTTTGTCTGAGGTGGGGTAAGGAATGCAATTTCACCAAGAGATTGTTTTATGGAGTTGCAGAGGGATAAAGTGTTGCAAGATTGATTACAGTAGATGAGGGGAAAAGGTTTGTGACTGTAATAGCCTGGAGGTATGTGGCAGGATAATTTGGCTTCCTCATCAAGCAATTCTTTATCCTTACAACAGATTATAATAAAGCAAAAACACTTAGGTTATTTACCCATTTTTCAACTCACAGCTGCAGGTTTAACTTGTGTAATTTTGGGCTATAAGTACTTACTCTATAGACAAATTGATGATAAACCTGTCAAGTGAATAGAATGGCGCTAATCTACACCCTTAATCCAAAGGCTGGCACACACAAAATCATCTCCAACCAGAGGGTTTGACATATTTACACTGTGACTTATTCTAAATCATATCAGTGGACAAAATGGCAAGATAATGCCCAAAGGTTATTCTGATTACTTTCTATTTACACCAGTTAGTGAATGGCCTAGCCCCTGAAAGGCCAGAAAGGTGAAGGTCAAGGACAGTCAACATTGTTCAGCTCCTGTAACCTTTGGAAGATTCGTTTTTTTAGATACTGAAGTGAACTGCATTCAGTGTTTTCATGAAAGGTTGGAAATAAAATGTACCTTATTTTACATTTCAAAATTCTCAGTGGTGTGTCCTTTGAGGTGTCAGCTTTGGAAGTTGTCCACTTCTTTCAACAACGTTATGCGTTGACAGCGACACTGGCAGATTTCTGAGGATGGACATAATGCTTATATTAGCATGCTCACACAATAGCAATTACCATTGCCATGCTAACAATGTTTTAATCCCTAACTTAGTACAGCAGTCCTCTGGGCTAAATGCTGAAATCAGCATGCAAATTTAGTCACAATGACACTGTTGGCATTTGAATGTAAAACATTTGTAATGTTAATCATGGTTACCACTTTATTTTGGCATATTATCATGCCGACATTTAACAATTAGAACTTAAAACAAGATGGGCTGATGTTTAGGAGGTATTGGTCAAATGTTTCTTTTGACCTGATGATGGCACTTGATGAAAAGTCAGAGGACCATCACAGTGATTATAATTCAGTTAATGAATGTCTTTGCAATATTTCACATCAATCCATCATGTATTTGTCAAGACATTTTGGTCTGTACCTAAAAGGTTAACTCTGCTGGCAACTAGTTGCAACTAGTTGCTGAGACATTACAGAAAATGTCTCAGCAACAATCATTACAGAAAAAAGGGATAAACCTATCAAACCATATTGCCCTTTTTTGTGTTATGATGCTAAAGTGGCTTGAAACAGTGATACCAATATTACATGTTACATGTTTAGACTCTTTTATCCAAAGCGACTTCCATACTCAATACTGTGGTCAATCCCCACAGGAACAATTTAGGGTGAAGTGTCTTGCCCAGGGACACAACGACATGCTGACTGCAGTGGGATTTGAACCTGATCCGAACACCAACGCTCTATCCACTGCGTCACAGCCTCCCAGTATGACCCAGATAACTGGATGAAGGGTATCTAACCATCTTACATTATACTTGACTGACTGAGCATCTCTAACATCCAAAAAGAAGACCGAATTTGTTGTGACAAAATGTATTGCATTTAAATAATGCTCTACATAGGTGCCTGTCTCTAGCCTTGTGTACCAAACCCATGGTGTCATATATTTATGATATGAACCTTGGCTCGTATTGCATCCTCCCAGCCAGACATAGTGTGGCCTTCTTTAACCCATGACCGTGAATCCCCAAGTCACTGAGTAAACCAACAGCATTTACTATGCGACTAGAAATTCACGGCCACACACACTCTACCCTGACTCTTCCACCTCGGAGTGTCTCAGCTTTTCCTGCTCAGTGAGTTCTCTTAAGTAAACATCGGCTGATATCTGATGGGTTGTGTCTGCTTGCATTCTGCCTCACTTTCCCCCCAAAATGCCCAAACTTATTTTTGAATCTATCCTAATGTCTTCATATTTGCAGCCAGTGAGTTTTATATTTAGACAACACTTTGCATATAGATAGAAAATGTCTAAGAGTTGTGAGCGCAGACATTCATGGAAGGTCTTCACCCAGTCATTGGTTGAGATTGCAGAGAAAGGGGAGCATATGCAGTCCCCTCCAAAACTATTGGAACAACGAGGCCAATTGCTTTACTTTTGCTGTACACGATGTAGCAGGCACACTGAGCTCAGGAAACTGCCCACGCTCTGCTAAGCCTTCAACTCACCACAGCAGTAGGTAAACTCCTCCCCCAGACCCAACCTCCTAATTATCTCATAAGGGAACTAATTCTGGTGTGAACGTGATCGGCTATTAGTTCCATGGGGGTAATAAGTACGGCAAAGTACTTGGTGTGAAAGCAGCTCTTGTATCCTCTTGAGTGTTGGTGAACTGAACCTCCTGTTAACCTGTTAAGCCCTGAGCCTGTTTTTCAGGTCTCAGACTCGAAAATGACATTCCCAGAACAAATGACCATATCTTCCCTTCTAAAAGGGTTAAATTAATAATCTTTTTTCTCAAAGTAATGATTAACCTGGATGTAGAAGTGTCAGAATCAATATAGATGTTTTTATTTTTAAAGTAAATTTAGATTGAACACAGTAAAAAAATGTAAATGATTGTGTCCGTCCAAAAAAATAAATATTACTTAAAGTGAAAACCACCCTTGAATGATGGGATGGTAGACTAAAAGCTTTAGGAATCCAAACTACAACATATAATAAGTACCCTGTATCAAGATTGATGCAAAACACGTGAAATTTTACCTTTTTCGAGGGGAACTCCCACATACACACACACACGTTACCAAATAAGGAGTGAGAGTGACGCCTAGCCAAAACTGGAAGCTGCGATAACTCTGGTGGCTACCATTAGCAGCTAATTTTTATTCTCCGATTTGTACATACAAATGGAATTATGGATTATACAAATGTTTTTCAAAGTGACAGACACATTGGATTAACCTATGCATGGTTTTTATCGTTTTAATGCCATTGAACACGACTTTTGATCAGAATAACAGCCAGGCCCGGTTCCAGAACAAAAGGACTCAGGGTGCATCTGAGATTAGAGAGGGTGCAGTGGTAAAGTGCTATTTTTATAAGTGGGGAGTGGACCTAACACCCTCTAGGGGGGTCCTCACCTCCTCTAGGAGGGTCCTCACCTCCTCTAGGGGGGTCCGGGGGCATTCTCCCCCGGGAAGATTTTTTTTTAAATATTAAAGTTAAAAGCATCAATCTGGTGCACTTTGAGAGCAAAATGAAGAGATCTATGGATCTACAGTATGTGCTCTTTGCTTGATTCATGCCTTCCCAGTCCCTTATCACGAGCCTATAAGAGCTTGTTGTAGCCAGTTGTGGTGAAGGCATCTGACTTACTTGAACCGAAATGTCTACATACATAGCAGAAGATGGCATCTTTTTTACATGAATATTCCAGCCAATCTCTGTTTTGAAACCATGAGCTGCAAAATGAGTACAGGCGAGTTGGGTACTTTTTTAAATATACCTGGGCAGGCTCTGTTTTGCCGAGGTCCTCTGGCACTTGCGGGCCGCTGAGGGGTGGCGGTGTTTGGGGCAACGAAGACGGCTGCGGCTGCTCTGCCTCCGTGGGCGAGGCTGGCAAAGCCGGCGAGTTGGGCGTTATTGTCCACGACAGTGGCCGCGGGTAACGTAATGTCCCCATGATCTGAACTGTTATTACCTGCAGTAGATGCAGTGTTACTGCTGGCGATTAGGGCTGGTTGTTTTTACCATTTTCTGATGTCCATCACTGACTGCTGTGTAAGCACCTTGCAGATGACGAATGCGCAGCGGCACAGGTCACGCACACCTGACATAATAACGTTACTTACCGTTTAAATTGACCAAATAAATGCAGCAGACAATGTTATTTAACCACAATTACAATTTATTTTATTTCAACTAAATTCTTCTTCTTATTATTATTAGGGCCCGAGCACGAATGTGCTAGGACCCGACGGCGTCCTAGCACGAAGTGCGAGGAAACCTATTGTTATTGGAGGAATTCTTCTTATTATTAGGGCCCGAGCACGGATGTGCTAGGACCCGACGGCGTCCTAGCACGAAGTGCGAGGAAACCTATTGTTATTGGAGGAATTCTTCTTATTATTATTCCATAATTTAATGCTTATTTTCAGGCCTTTAGGAGGCTTAAAAAGTTGTATAATTTTGCACGGACTTCAGGACCGGTGAAAAATTTGATATTCTGGAGTCAATGGGTTAAATATTCCAACCTGCTCACTAGCGCCACCTATCAAAATTCCATTTCGGAATAAATGTACAAAGTCACACCGTAACTCCGAATGACCTGAGATTTTGCACACATATCCGGGTGGACCTGCTCTACAAATAATCCTCTTGGAACCCTATGCTCCGCCTAGATTTTTTTAATTTTAATTAGCATAATGTTCAAAACAGTGAAATATTCACTTAAATTTCAATGTTCACTTTTTCAACACCAAACTTCGTATACAGCATCGATGGAGGGTCAGACACATTACCCAAGAAAATGAGCATGTTCAGAATATAAATATTGCCATCATGAATCAAAACGTTCTCGCAAAAAGGCGGGGCTTAGAAAGAAACGCTCATAACTCATCAACAATGTATCCATTCACCACAGATTTTGGTGGATAGGTTCAGTCTGTCTTGGGGAATAGGAACACCAAATTATTTTCATTTTGGCCAATAGGGGGTGCCAAAAACACCACCAATTTATAACTCAAGAACGGATGGACGAATTTTTTTTTTTCTTCTTACACATACTCTGGGGGTGACTACGAACTAAGATTTAAAGCGTCGCAAGAAATGCAGAATGTGGGCGTGGCCTATATATATTTTTTAAATTGCGATAGCATAAAATGAGCTTCGGACGCAAAACTTGGGACACACGTCAGAGCCCAGGACCTTTTCGAGAATGTAAAAAAAAAACTTACTTTTTCAAAAAAACAGCTCACTAGCGCCCCCTATTGTGTGGTAGTCACATATAGTTTCTCAGAACTTCACGAAATTTGGCACAGACATTTCTCATGGAGTTGCGGACATATTTGTAAATGGATTCCATTAGCCCCGCCCCTCAGGAAGTCGGCCATTTTGAAAAATGTGCGTTTTTCATGCATTTTAAGCACATTCTTGCGAACTCCTCCTAGGGGAATGATCGGAAAAAATCCAATCCGGCACAAGTTCAGCCCCTATCCAATGTGATGCTAAATTGCGAAGGAATAATTGATCGCTCAAACGATAAGCTCGTAAGCGAACGGAGAATGTTCAATTTTTGACGATTTTCATGTCGCAAATTACTCCAAATTACTC
>CALSBZ010000201.1:2351454-2461886 GCA_943591055.1 Gobionotothen gibberifrons
CCCCAGAAAGTCGGCCATTTTCAGAAATGTGCATTTCTCATGCATGTTAAGCACATTTATGCAAACTCCTCCTAGGAAAATGTATGGAAAAATTCCAATCCAGGACAAATTGATGATATTATACCTATATAATCTGTGGAGTCTCAGCTTTAATCAGATATCTTGTATGTGCAGTTACGATAAGTAATAAGGGTATCTTTATCTTGAGATCTGTGCGTTAGCATTTTTTCGCTCAGGGGTCATTTAGATGCTTCTTATGAGACTTGTGTTTTGTTTTGGTAAAAAAAATTCATATCGTCAGTTAGCTGAGATTCTTCCCGTTAATCTGGTATAACACATTAATAGGTTTTTAAATAATAAGATCCCCTGAGACACAGTTTCGTGAAAAAACACCCCGCAGCCCCCGACTGAGGCGGCTCTCGGGCTTAACAGGTTGGCATTAGTTATATTGATTAGTGGTAAGTACTGTAGCGTGCAACAAGTACCTGAGGTAAATGATTAACTGCTTATTACTGTATTGTGAAACTAATGTACAATGTGTTTATCCTAGGTGGTTATCAGCTGCTGCTTTGCTTTGCTTTTAGCTGCTTTGCTTTTAGTTGTTTTTGCTATGGTGTTATATTTGGAATATAGTGTATTTGTAACGACTGAATGAACACTAGTGGAGGACTCAATAGCACGACTCAGAGACAGAGGCTTAGGATGCAAAAAGGTATTTATAGCCAAGGTTCGGTACACGGGAGGTCAATCAAAAAGGCTACCAAAACAGACGAGGAGTAGGCAGGGACCGGGTCAGGACACGAAGCTGGGGCAGGTACACGTGGAATCAGATAGGCTACTAGGAATAAACACTGCTGGAACACTAGGAATAACAAAGATGAACTGGCACTGAAGGGAATGTGGATGCAGACTAAGTAGACAGAGGGAGAGATGATAATGGGGCACAGGTGAGGCTAATTAGGGATGGGAAGCAGGTGGAGTTCAATCATGTGCAGGAAAGCTGAGACTGAAATGAGAGAAACAGAAATAAAAACAGGAACAATAACAAAAACATCAACATGCTGGCTAGACCTTTACAGTACCCCCCCCTCTAGGGACGGCACCTGACGTCCCAGGTAGTTCAGGATGTTAGCGTTGAAAGTCTTGGATGAGGTCCTGACTGACATTACTGGTGGAGACCCATGACCTCTCCTCAGGACCGTAGCCCTCCCAGTCAACCAGGTACTGACGTCCCCGGCCTCTAGGTCGAACTGCCAAGAGGCGTTTCACAGTATATACAGGTCCACCATCAATAAACCGGGGGGGGGTGGAGGGGGTCTGGAGGTGGGAACCAGTGGACTCACTTTAACCGGTTTGATGCGTGACACATGAAATGTAGGATAGGCCCTCAAGGATCGAGGTAGTCGAAGCCGCACTGCCACAGGATTGATGACCTTGGATACCGGGAAGGGACCCACAAAACGAGGAGCCAGTTTGCGAGACTCCACTCGAAGGGGCAGGTCTCGAGTAGAGAGCCACACACTTTGTCCAGGTTGGTAGGCAGGGGCAGCGATACGTCGGCGATCGGCCATCCTCTTATAACGGGCTGAACTCCGTAGTAACACATGGCGGGCCCGGCTCCAGGTGCGATGACATCGGCGAATGAGGGCATGGGCAGATGGAACACTGACCTCCCTCTCCAGGTCGGGGAACAACGGCGGTTGGTATCCATAAGCACACTGAAAAGGTGAGAGTTCAGTAGCAGAACTAGGCAAAGTGTTGTGTGCGTACTCCACCCAAATGAGATGTGTGCTCCACGTGGCAGGGTTCTGAGACACCAGGCAGCGTAGACAGGTCTCAAGCTCCTGATTCAGCCGCTCCGTTTGGCCATTAGACTGCAGATGATATCCAGAAGAGAGGCTGACTGTGGCACAGATGAGTGAGCAGAAAGCCTTCCAAAACTGTGAGGTAAACTGTGGGCCCCGGTCCGACACAACATCCCTGGGGAAACCATGGAGACGGAAAACATGGAACAGCACTGCCTCAGCTGTGTCTCTGGCAGATGGCAACTTAGGCAGCGGGACAAAGTGGACCATCTTCGAAAATCTATCCACAATTGTCAAAATAGTGGTGTTACCTTGGGACGGTGGCAACCCTGTGACGAAGTCCAACGAGATGTCAGAACTGGCACTGGAAGCGGGCGCAGAAGACCAGGAGGGGGCTGACGGGAAGTCTTGTTCCGGGCACATACTGAACAGGCTGCCACGTACTCCTTGACCGACTTCTCCATGGAGGGCCACCAGAACCGCTGCTTGATGAAGAACATGGTGCGGCGAACGCCAGGATGGCAGGAGAGGCGGGAAGTATGTGCCCAGTGGATGACCTGTGAGAGAAGGGGGTCAGGAACAAACAACCGGTTCTGTGGGCAACCGTTGGGAACCAGAACATAAGCACTCGCCTGTCTGACCCTCTCCTCAATGTCCCATGTGACTGCCCCCACTACACAAGAGGGAGGAATGATTAGCGAGGGAGTGCGAGGAGCTGGATCAGAATCAAACAGGCGGGATAGGGCATCAGCTTTAGCGTTCTTAGAACCAGGACGGTATGACAGAGTGAAGTTGAATCGGGTAAAGAATAGGGCCCACCTGGCTTGTCTGGAGTTGAGGCGTCTTGCAGATCTGATGTACTGAAGGTTCTTATGATCGGTCCTAGGAAAGGCTGCTCGGCTCCCTCCAGCCAGTGGCGCCACTCCTCCAAAGCCACCTTAATAGCCAACAGCTCCCTGTTACCCACATCATAGTTTCTCTCGGCTGGGGAGAGTTTCCGAGACAGGAAAGCACAGGGGTGGAGCTTGTTGTCTCTCTTCGACCTTTGAGAGATGACTGCCCCAACGCCCACATCTGAAGCGTCAACCTCGACCACAAACTGCTGAAGTGGGTCAGGAAGCGTGAGAATAGGGGCCGAAGTGAAGCTCCTCTTAAGCCTCTGGAAAGCCTGTTCTGCTAGGGGGGACCACTGGAACTTCACCTTGCATGAGGTTAAAGCATGCAGTGGGGCAGCCACAGAACTATAGTTCCTGATGAAACGTCTGGAGAAATTGGCAAAGCCCAAAAATCGTTGCATGAGTTTCTGATTGGAAGGTGCAGGCCACTCAGTGACTGCACTGACCTTTGATGAGTCCATCTGAATGCTGTTCTCCGAAATGAAAAATCCCAGGAAAGAGACGGTGGAGACGTGGAACTCGCACTTCTCTGCCTTCACAAAGAGTAGATTATCCAAGAGACGCTGCAGCACCTGGCGGACATGTTGAATGTGGGTCGTCTCATCCGGAGAAAAGATGAGAATGTCGTCGAGGTAGACAAAAACAAACTGGTTGAGCATGTCACGGAGAACATCATTAACCAGAGCCTGAAAAACAGCTGGAGCATTGGTTAACCCAAATGGCATTACGAGGTACTCGTAATGGCCACTAGGGGTGTTGAAAGCAGTCTTCCATTCATCCCCCTCCCTTATCCTTACCAAATGATAAGCATTTCGAAGATCAAGTTTAGTAAAGATTTTAGCATCCTGTAATAGTTCAAATGCTGAAGAGATAAGAGGAAGGGGGTACCTGTTCTTTATGGTGATGTCATTTAGCCCTCTCTAGTCGACACATGGACGAAGAGTCTTATCCTTCTTGTCGACGAAGAAGAAGCCTGCTCCAGCCGGAGAGGAGGAAGGTCGAATTATCCCGGCAGCAAGGGAGGAGTCAATGTATCTCTTCATTGTTTCCCTTTCGGGTCCAGACAGGGAGTAGAGATGTCCCTTAGAGGGAGATGTCCCAGGGAACAAGTCAATGGAGCAATCATAGGGTCGATGTGGAGGCAGGGTGGAAGCACGAGTCTTATTGAAAACCTCTTTCAGGTCCCGGTAACAGGTGGGCACCCTGCTAAGATCTGGGGTAGAAACAGCAGTAGTCAGGGCAACAGTCACATGGGTGGAGGGCAGCAGAGCTCTCTCTGGAGCAGGGGCAGAAGGGAAAAATGTGGCCACACAATCCTTATGCCAACCCAAAACTCTACCAGTGGACCAGTCCATGTGGGGATTGTGTTTTACCAGCCATGGGTAGCCCACAATAAGAGGGTGTGAAGGGGAGTTAAAAAGATGAAAACTCAGGGATTCAGTGTGGCCGTTAGCGATGATTAGCTGAAGGGGCCGAGTACGGTGGGTGACTCGGCACAATAAGCGTCCATCCAGAGCCCTTGCTACAAGAGGCCTCAACAGGGGAACAACATTAATTCAAAGTCTCTTGGCTAATCTCCAATCAATGAAACTCTCATCTGCTCCGGAGTCAATTAGAGCAGCATGAGGCACAGTCTGGGTAGGAGTAATTAGCTGAGCAGAGGTGAGAGTACGAGAGGGACAAAAAGAAACAGTTCGGCTCACAAGGACCCTCCTACTTACTGATGAGCCTGGTCTTTTACTGGGCATCTGGCTACAAAGTGACCCTTCTGTGAGCAGTAAATGCACCTCCCCTCCCGTAGGCGGCGCTGGCGCTCCTCAGGAGTCAGCTTTGCTCTTCCCAACTACATGGGTTCCTCCTGGTCAGTAGGCGGCGCTGGAGAGTCTGTCGTCTGGATACGCTGCTTGGGGAAAAATGGACTGGCCTGAGACTGCCCTCTCTGACCGGGTGGAGAAAACACAGCTCTCGACTTCTCCCTTTCTCTCTCTACGAGGCGAGTGTCACAAAACAGACGAGGAGTAGGCAGGGACCGGGTCAGGACACGAAGCTGGGTCAGGTATACGTGGAATCAGGTAGGCTACTAGGAATAAACACAGCTGGAACGCTAGGAATAACAAAGATGAACTGGCACTGAAGGGAATGTGGATGCAGACTAAGTAGACAGAGGGAGAGATGATAATGGGGCACAGGTGAGGCTAATTAGGGATGGGAAGCAGGTGGAGTTCAATCATGTGCAGGAAAGCTGAGACTGAAATGAGAGAAACAGAAATGAAAACAGGAACAATAACAAAAACATCAACATGCTGGCTAGACCTTTACAGTATTTTAACTTGGACCAACTGGGTTATTGATTATTTATTTTGACTAACCTCTGTTTTTGTTGCTTTTAGTGGAGTGGAGCCAGCTAGTGGTGGAGGCTAGGCACACTAGTGTGATTCCCCTCACAGCCTGTAGTGGTAGGAACACTGGTACACGGTTTGCGGTGAGACTTGATTTGCTCTGAACACGGTTGGTGGTTTAGTTGGTGCGCCCCTTGGACACACCCTTGATCGATTGCCTCCCCCTGGCTGGCATCCGCCCACTCTCCCTTCCCCTTTATTGATTTTAGTCATTTTCTATTGGAAGTGTGTTTTTATACAAAAGAGAAACTTAAATGGTTAGTATTAAAATATTGTAATAAACGTTGTTATATTCTATTATAGATCAGTTCTGTCTTTCTTATTGATCTTCTCCACAGCCACTTCCATCTATTAAGAATTGAGAAATAAAGACAATTGAATTCATTCCGTAACCACGTTCTCTGTCTTGTCTCAGTCACTAAACTTGTGTAGCCTTTTTATAACTGAGGTGTTAACTTAGTATAAATAAAATAGGTCCTGGGGTGAGATACCCCAGGTGGCGTTGTCGGGAAGTTTATATATTTTGGTGGCTCTGCCTTTAAAGGTCCCATGTCATACTTTTCCGGTTATTACCCATCCCCTTGTGTGTTATGAAGGTTTTTATGCATCTAAACGGTCTGCTAAGTCACAAACCCTCAAAGTACACCCTGTAGCGAGTAAAACTCTAACACAGAAAATACCTGTCTTTGCTGCCCCAGAATGCCTCGTTGGAGATTTAGCTTTTTCCATTGTTTTCTTCCTGGGTACAGTGACGTGCCCATACCCAAATGGACCCTGTTAGGCTTCACGTGGAATAACTGGAGATGAGAACCCGCTATGCAAGCACTAACTCCCTGGTGGAGCCTCGCAGCGGCGAAACTGTGGCGCTTACACTGTAGGTGCGCCTTGTTTGGGGGTGCGGGAGGGGTTGTGGGTGCTAGTGGAGCCTCGCAGATGGGGGTGCTGCAGCCCCCTCAGCATCCCCCCCTTTCCACGTCCATTCGAGATGTCTCGCTGTCTCGCAGACCGCACGCAGCAAGCAGGAAATGAACCCAGCTCACACTGTCCGCTCCTCGCAGCAGCGAGCCGCGCAACGTCCCGCCAACACGGCACCCAGACCCCACGCAGCATTCTCACCTGTTTGTCCTTACTGGTGTCATTTTATGGTGGCTAACGCCATTGTAACACATAACACTGATGTTCCGCTGTAACGGTGGTAGACCATAGTGGTAGACTCATCAGAACAGAGTGGGCGAGCTGACCAATCAGAGCACAGTGGGCTCACAGGGAGGGGGGGAGCAGGAGCTCCAACAAGCCGTTCAGGACAGAGAGTGAATACACATACTTTACAGAGATGCTGTATGAGAAACCAATGTGAGTTTGGAAAATTGCACAATATAAATATATTCTAGTAGACCTCAACAATGGAATTATGATCAAATGGCCATGACATGGGACCTTTAACACCGCGCAGCAGCACCGCCCTGCCACAACTAGAACAATTAGGTTTGACATCAAAAGATGAATATGAGAAAAAAAGTCAGTATTTCAGCTTTTCATTCCAGGTATTTACATCTAGATCTGTTAAACAACTGAGAAGATAGCACCTTTTGTTTAAACCAACCCATTTTTCATGTGAGCAAAAGTATAGGAACAGAGACTTAAAAAAGTGTGAAAAGTGAATAATACTTAGTATTTAGTTGCAAATCCTTTGCTTGCAATAGCTGCATCAAGCCTGCAACCCATTGACATGACCAAACTTTTGCATTCTTCTTTTGTGATGCTTTTCCAGTCTTTCACCGCAGCCTCTTTAAGTTGTTGTTTGTCTCGGGGGGTTTCTCCCTTCATTTTCCTCTTTAGCAGGTAAAATGCACGCTCAATAGGGTTGAAGTCTGGAGATTGACTTGGCCAGTCTAAAACCCCCCACTTTTCCCTGATAAACTCCTTGGTGGTTTAGGAAGTGTGTTTTGGGACGTTGTCTTGCTGAGTGGCCGCGATCTTTGCGAACACCGCGGTGCAGCCGTAACACGGCCGTAACACGGCCGTAACACGGCCGTAACACGACGCAGACGGACCTGGTGGAAATTAGGGGTAACACGAAATGCCGTGAGACTGGGTTGGCTACATTACAGTACAAGTACTTCTGAGTGTTTCATTCAAGCTCGACTTTGTGTGTGTGGCACGAGCGCACAAGTGAGCGAGAGAGAGAGAGAGAGCACCGGTTCCGGAGATTGTTGTTAGCATCTGGTTAGCTAGCTGCGCTAACGGATATTAGAAGCTGTTTCTACAACAATGTGAAGGGGAAGTCCTCTCCTGTCAGATAACGTCAGCTTGGTGAGGTAAAGGACTCTCAGTGTTTAGATTGTTAACTTTAGTCTAAGTTATCTCAGTGGGTCTCAAACAGTTTGATCACCATTTATGTAAACAAGTATTTCCAAGGCACACCTTTATATGATCATTATAGTTATAACAAAATAAGAGAGATTCAATTTAAAACAGGTATGAAATACTATATGACAGTAAAACAAGAATACAGTTTAGAAGGGGAGTGATTTGTAAAATATCCATAAAGAAAAGGTACATCTGTTTACAGTTCTGTTCCATATGGGTGTTGAGAGATGTATCCATAGATCTCTTCATTTTGCTCTCAAAGTGCACCAGATTGATGCATTTAACTTCAATATTTAAAAAAAATCTTCCCGGGGGAGCATGCCCCAGAGGAGGTTAGGTCCACCCCCCACTTATAAAAAATAGCACTTTACCCCTGCTTACACCTATATGCCGTGAGCTAATTATCGAGCCTTCACTTCATTGTCGCGGATATACATGTGTATGTGCGTGTGGGGAGTGTTGCATTAGAAAATTCAACTGTAGCGACCGGTACATTAATGGGAAACCCTACATGTTTGAGCACCCTCTATGAAACGTCAAGCTACCCCACAGCACCCCCAAAAGAAAATCTCTGGCGCCACCCATGCAGATGAGCTTGTGTGTTTGGATCATGAGCAGATCCTTTCTTTTTCCACATGTTGGCCTTTCCATCACTTTGGTAAAGGTTCATCTTTGACTCATCAGTCTGTGACAGTCGCAGTTTGATAGCAGTGTTCTTATAAACTGTAGGGGCAGGGGAAAAGGTTAAGGCAGGTACTTTAGATTAAAAGGAAAATCTATGATGCATCCTCGCAACTACAGTCAGTAAAGGTCCACTTTTGTGTAAGGTTTGGGGGTGTGGTTCTGCAAGCCTCATTAGCAGATTCACCTGTCGCAGCGCGCCCAGAGGCTTTTTAGTGGGCGCGTCACCGGGAGGCCAGGGGTGGTTCTCACGGGAGGAGGAAGCAGGTGTGCGGGTATTCTGCGAGATAATCAAGTTTTCCTCAGCATGTATAAATATGTTAAATGCAACGGGGAAAATAACTGAACTGATATATGTGGATATTGTATCGACCGACCTAAAAGCACGTCTCCTTGGAGAGGACGCGCACAGAGAAACCGAGAGAAAGAGAGACTCTCTCCAACGCATGGTGAGATCGCTCCTTTTTGCCACGCGGATCATCGTGTTTTTTTTGTGGATTATAGTCTAAGTAGGCACTACAAACATTTCTGTTGTTGCCGCCGACGGGCGCTGGAGCAACAGCCTTTTTTTCTGTTTCAATGAGCTATGGTCTGGATTAGACCAAAAGACAATTTCTGTGTATCATGAGTGGACTTTTTGTTTGTTTGGTTTGGTTTAAACTGTGAATACAGTACACGTGATAATGCAGAAAACCTGTCTTTGTTTATTTTGTTAATATATGCATATAGCCTGTAGTTGATACATTTCCGTGGGGACTATTTTGGGGAAAGAGCAAATTATCCGTTTATTATTTCTGTTTACCTTTATATAATATTATTTCATTCAAGAACCCCTTGTGCGTTTAATTAACACAACTATTTTATATAGTTGATCGTTACAAGTCCATAAAAACAATTCCCAGAACTTTTGAGCGTCGTCTCTGTGCTTTTTGGCAAATTCAAATCTGGCCTTCCTATTCTTATTGCTAATGAGTGGTTTGCATCTTCTGGTGTAGCCTCTGTCCTTTAGTTCCCAAAGTCTTCCGCTAACGGTGGATTGTGATACCTTCACTCCTGCCCTCTGGAGGTTGGTGATGTTTCTTTACAGTTCTCACAATGTTTTTGTCATCAACTGCTGATGTTTTCCTTATTCGACCAGTTTGAAGTCTGTTGCTCAGTACACCAGTGGTTTCTTTCTTCTTAAGGACATTCTAAATGGTTGTACTGGCTATGGCCAATGTTTGTGCAATGGCTCTGATGTATTTTTCATGTTCTCTCAGTTTCAAAATTGCATGCTTTTCTCCCATAGGCAGCTCTCTAGTCTTCATGTTGGTTACACCGTTTTAACAAAAAATGCAGTCTGCACAGGAAAAACCTAAAGCTAAAACTGAGAGTAGATAGTGCTATTTATTGTTTGAATAATCAATGTAGCAGGACACACCTGGGCAACAAAAAAACACCTGTCAGTAACATGTTCCAATACTTTTGCTCACTTGAAAAATTGGTGGGTTTAAACAAAAGGAGCTATCTTCTCAGTTGTTTAACAGATCTAGATGTAAATACCTGGAATGAAAAGCTAAAATACAGACCCTTTGTCTCATATTCATCTTTTGATGTCAAACCTAATTGTTTTCAGTGTACAGCAAAAATAAAGCAATTGGCCTCGCTGTTCCAATAGTTTTGGAGGGGACATGTATTAAACATGTACAGTGATTGGTTTAATTATGGGTTGGACCTATTCATTTTTGTTAAAATGTTCAATCAATGGAACATTTGGCACATTTATTTGTCTGTTTATCTTGATCCCAAATGTGTCCAAATACATTTTAATTGAGGGGGGTGAAATAACCTGTAGACTACTTCAACAGCTAACAAGGCAAATTGAGTATCATTTACCTTTCTGCAGCACAAATTCGATCGGTACCAAAAAAAACTAAACCATGCACTGTCTTCCTTATTTTATTATTTTCATCCTTTTTTATTATTTTATTGCTGTGAAAATGAACACTGAAAGTATCTTGACAACAGGTTTACACGAAGGAAGCTTTACATTATGCATGAGGTAAATGTAAAGGCAGGGGAAATTATAAAGGAACCCAGTGTATTGGGCAATGAGGTTAACACATCATGGGTCACTATTTCAGGATTTACAGCATACTCAAAATGTATAGTATACAACATTTAATGACTACTGCAATACAAACATAACTCTGGTGTGAAGATGTACAATGAAATGGCCAGTGAGTATATATTCAAGTTTCTCTGATATGAAGAATCTAGTTTTATTAGTCTGCAAAAAAAAAATCTTTCTTTAAAATAGAAATGGGTCCCTAAATCCGCAATCCGTAGAATTATATTTTTGGAAATAAAAACGAAATGTTCATTTAAAAAGTAATGAAATAATGAACATGTTCGTGAAGGATCTGTTGTTTTCAGATATACCTGTCTTTATTGGAAAAGTAATTTTAAATAAATAAAAATAAAAAATTCAAATAGGAAGTGTACATCAACAAAACAACAATAACATCAGTTCCATGAATAGGTTAAAAGTAATAAGTGTAATCATACCAACAGATTATTGTAAACTTTCCTGTCCTCCAATCCCAACACTTCTTTACTGTATTATTCCATTTAGTCACTTTGAGTGAAGTGCATTGAATTTCACACCGTTAGTGTAAATAAAACATCATGTATTCTGCTTGGTCTACCTCGGAAAAAATACATAACAGGACTTTTTTGAAAGCCATTCTTATCACTTGTTCTCTCCTTGAGTCCGTAACAGTCTGTGTCTAAACAGAATAAAATAATCCCTCAGACCCTGGAGCAGCACACACTGTAGGGAGGGGATTATTGACTCAATGTCCCAAATAGGTGTCGACGGGAAAAGCTTCTCACCACAAAAACAAAACAGTTATACCTCTCTAGAGTGATATACAGTGTTGTCAGGCTTGGTCATTTCATTAGAGACAGCCACATAGATGCAATGTGTAATGGACTTAAGCAGCTTTTCAAACAAGCTGAAAGTCTCGTAAAGACAAACCAGGCAAAGGGCATTCACTTGGATCCAATGTGTTCGAAATAATTTGGCCACTGGGTAGTTTCTGCAGTCCATCTTCAGCTAATTTTGAACAGTTCAAATCAGCTAATGCAAAATACTTTATTTAAATCATCTTACTAAACTGGATAATATAAGTGATTTTCCATGCTTCATGTCATCGAATTTGACTTTTAAAAAAGGTTAAGTGTTAATTTCATTTTAGCTGTTTTAATTGCGGTTCATAATTTCCCTTTAATGGGTGGTGACGGATCATAACTCTACATTAATTAAAAATGAAAACCACTAAACACTACAAGAAGAACAATTTCAATTTATAACTAAATTATGAAACTGCTGCTAAACATGTGTTAATAAAAAATATTTGCAGTAAGTGGTAAGCTTTGGGACAAACATTAGATGCAATAAAGTGGAGTTACTCACATATCTGACTTTGCATGTATATTTGTAACATTAGAGAACCAGTCCAGGAATGGCCAAAATTATTTGTTTTCCTTTTAAACAACTGTAGCATAATGATCCATCACAACCCATCAAAATGAGACTAACGCTAACCCAATTAAAACTTCCATCCTTGCTATTATTTAAAGGAAATTGGCACTTTATGGGAGTTTGAATAGACTAATTAAATGACAAAATCACACGAATTAGCTGTATGACCTTGCCTAATGAGGTATTTTGAAATGTTAAAAAAATTAGCTTGCTACAACTTTTGTACGTTTTTTCTTTTGCTGTGGAGGGCAATTTAAATCCTCTGAAGAGATATGATGCCTTGTGACAACAGCAACACATGGTCGTTGTATCTTAAATATGTCTTCCTTTTTGACTACAGGGCTTTCCAGGGGCAAGCCTGTGGCCAAGCCAACCCTTAAAAGCCACAAACAAACTCCAGTCAGTTAGCCAGTTGGAGGCCATTTCAGACCCTGCTGCTTGTGTTAAAGGTCCCATGTCATGCTTTTCTGGTTATTACCCGTCCCCTTGTGTGTTATGTAGCTTTTTCTGCATGTTAACGGTCTGCAGAGTCACAAACCCTCAAAGTACAGCCTGTAGCCTGTAACACAGAAAAGAGCTGTCTATGCTGCCCCAGAACGCCTCGTTGGGGATTTCTCTTTTTCCATTGTTTACTTCTTGGGTATAGTGACGTATTTCGGGTATAGTGACGTAACGTAACGGCCGCAGAGGACTTCCTCACACACACACTCGGCGGGACATTGCGAGGCTCGCTGCTGCGAGGAGCGGGACACTGTGAGCTGGCTCACTGGTGTGTGGTTGGAGAGACAGCGAGACACCGCGGAACTCAGCCTGGGCACACACACAAACTCCCAGCCAGGCTGCGGGTGTGTGTGTGTTTCGGGCTGGGTTTCACTGTGTCTCGCTGTCTCGCAGACAGCCACTGGGCTCACAGGGAGGCGGGGGGCAGGAGCTCCAACAAGCCGTTTAGGACAGACAGTGAATACACATACTATACAGAGATGCTGTATGAGAAACCAACGTGAGTTTGGAAAATTACACAATATAAATGTATTTTAGTAGACCTCAACAATGGAATTATGATCAGTAGAAATGGCCATGACATGGGACCTTTAAGGGTCATGAAAAGTGCATGTTGCCCTGATGGCTTGAGCGGTGTGTGGGGGCAATGAGCTTGTTTTCCCTCTCTCTGAGTCTCTTAGGATCTCCAATGTGTCACATACTGTCCATAATTAAGGCATAAGGGCATGCTGTGTTGATGTTTGCAAGAGGAGAAGCAAAGAAGATGGGCCTCTCTCTGAATTTATTTTGTTCAACCTTTTAACACCTTGCTTCGCATTTATGCAGCTCCACTCAGGCTGCATCTCACTTCGGTTAAATGGAATCCTTGCGTCCCTCACTTGCGTCGTTTCCCTATGACTAGTGAAGCATGGAGAGATGCAAGGAAACCACGAGAAGCAGGGAAATGAGTTTTAAGAACAATGGGACGTCCTTTCCTCCGGAGGGTCACGTGAAGCGACGTCCGTTTGTGATGACGCCGCACAGCTGATCGTCTGACAGCAGCCAGCTCTGTCTCCGTTGTTTTCACAAACACCCCCGCCTCTGTTGCTACACATTTACTGACATAAACATTTGTATCATCTGTTGTAGACCCAAATAAATAAAATAATCATTCTCAAAAAAAAAAAACGCCATTCTTAAAATGTATAAACGAAAAAAGCGATCATGAAAATGTTTCCCATAAATGAATAAAATGATTTTTTACCACTTTGTTGTTCAGATATATCACATATTTGTAACTAAATGATACAATAATTGAAACAAAACACAGTATAAACTGAGGAGTGACTCCAGTGAGTTTAATGTGTTATTTTCACTCCGCTGGGAAACTGCTCTCAAGCAACAGATCAGTGCATGCGCTGCATCGTCCAATCAGTGAGCAATACACAGTAAGGTTCCGATCTTCACCGGAGGATGGTCTGGTGGTTCCTCGATTATTGCTCCTCCGTTATCGCTCCTCGATCCTCGATCCTCGATCCTCGATCCTCGATCCTCAGTCCTCCGGCACAAATAAGGCCACCAGGACGCTACTCAAGATGGCGCAGACAAATCAACTTCCGGTGATACAGAGCAGATTTCCAGTTAGAATATTTTTTTGCCGCTCAAAATGTCCGTTAACATTTAAAGTGCTGGTCAAAGGTCTTCTTTGTTATTGAGCTTTAAAACAAATTGATATGATTCGATGTTAAACAAACTAATTATAGTAGATTAACTACATTATTCAAAAGTGTACAGTAATTTACAATAACACGGGAATAATAAACAGAGCGCTCTCTCCTCCTCCTGACAGCCCGCCAGTATCATGGAGCTCGCGGATCCAGTAATGTGACCAGACAGTAAAACTAAACATATCTATAACTAGTTTAGTTTGAGAGGTAATTAAAATAGCTACGTGTGATATTCTAACCTGAAGAGTGTGTTTTGCTCAGCTCACTGCTGCATGTGATCATGCAGAGCTGCGTGCCGACTCGCCAGCAGCAGCTGATCTCTCTCTGTCCCGTCAGATTAGACTTTACTCGCGTTTATGTCCATGTCCATGCATATCGATCAGAACTAGCTATAGTTTCAATGGAGAGAGAAAGATTCTATCCCGTTTGAATTGTGCCACGAATTAAACCTATGATGTTTGTCAATCTTAAATAATAATTTCCATGTAAAAAAAGTCACAGTTTGTCGTAAAACTGTTGAAATATAAGACTATGAAAAATATGCAACTAGAAAGACTACAAATCCCAGAATCCCGGTCCCGCATGCTGGCTCTTACGGAACCGACAAACTCCCCTTTTGTGTATGTACAGCTCTCAACATGCCCAGACTTGTAGTGATTTTCACCTCTTTTAATACTTTTCGCCTCATTCTGAAAGAAAGAAGTGAAATGTGCCAATATGGCGGCCGTCTTGGTGTGTGGTGCGAGACGGGAGATGTAGTTCATTGAGCGGTTCACACAAAAAAAAGTGTTACTTCACAGTTTTACGACACATATTTATTTTTTTGACTTGCAAAATTATCTTTAAAATTGACAAACATCATATGTGTAATTCGTGGCACAATTCAAACGGGATCGAAAGATAATCTTTCTCTCTCCATCGACTTCAATGCATGGAGCTCAACCGGAAGGGGAGGGACTTCGCCTCTCCTAAAACCCGGAAGTAAACTCCTTCCGGTTCCTTCGTCAAAAATGCAATGCAATTTCTCCATAGGATTTTGGAAAATAGCTCGAAATAAGGTCTGTGGTTGACACACATTTAAGAGACGGATCACGTTTTGTTCAGCCAGATAATATCCACATGTCTACCCTACTTTTATCATTTTCGAATCATAAATCTAGTCGCAAGAAGCAAAATGCTAACGTTATGCTACAAACGAACTACAGCAGGGTCGCTGCTTCAACGTCACGCCAACTTAAGATCCATATTCAAACATACAGATTGTAAATGGTACAAGTTGAAGCGTTTGTTTGAACAGTTTGCAGGAGGCAGGTACTTACTTTCAAGCAGAACAGGGCAAACAAACTTAGCGGGAGTGTTTTACGTGTTCGGTGTAATGACGTAAAACGGCCTGGACAACTTCTGTAGTCCTATTCAGCCACTTGTTAACAACCATCGTTTTTCACAACGTAAACTCTTCAAAAATCACCAGCGGGGTCACTGCTGATGGATTTAATGTCGTAGAACAAAACGTGATCTGTCTCTTCAATTTGTGTCCAACACAGACCTTTTTTGGAGCTATTTTCCAAAATCCTTTGGAGAAATTGCATTGCTTTTTATCGAAGGAACCGGAAGTGGTAAAAAGGCTAACTTACTTCCGGGTTTTAGGACGCGTTACTGCGGTTCTCTATAGCGCAGCATAATGCATTTGTTTACATGCCCACCGGAACCCCGAGGCATTACTAACAGATCAACGCAACAATCAACCCATACAGGACATCTCTTTCTCCACATTAAGTGTTAGACATTAGAATTGACTATTCTTGTCTGTCACATAAGTGGCGCAACTGATGCGGTATTGCGTTAAGGGGAAATTATTTTGACCGGCATTTTGACCGGAGAGATTTAGATTTGCTGGTCTTCAGCATATTTTTCCGGTCATAGTCCGGTAATTACCGGCTAATGGGAACTCTGATACAGAGACCGAGGAGCGAGGAAATGAAAAATAAGAGAAGTGAGACGCAGCCATAGTCACACCCCAAGGAAACACTCGGAATAGAAAATGGCAGCTGGTGGGGTATGTGCTTTCTCTACATCTAAATTATGTTTTAGAGGGTTAAGTGTGTACGTGTGAGTCACTTCACCCGCCAACATTTTTTACAGCTGGGCTAACAACTGCAAGCTGTGACCTTACAAGTTGCAACAGTGACTTTATAACCTTTATTTCACCCAGGGGCGAAAATCTAAGTGCAAATCATCTTTATATTGCAAAACGTTCCGATATTGCCTCAGCCTAGTTTTGATGCACGATCCCAATAACCTTTATTTGTAACAATATGACTTATTAATGACATAAAAAAACACAGTGATGTCACTGGAAGTGTTTTTTTTCGTATCGGCACAGAGAACAATATCCCTTAATGAAAGAACTGTAGGAGAGAAATAGAAGTGAAGCAATATTGTACCAGCTCTAGACCGCAGGCGCTTAATTCTGGTGGGTGAATTTGGTTGCCAGGGAAACAGAGCATCCAGCAATGCAGAAGTGCTTAAATATATTTTTCATGAGATTGTATAAAATGGGGAAAAGAAGGTGAACTGAGGGCGGTGGTGTCAAAATGTACTTGCATAACTGTTTGAGCGTGGCTACAGGTGTAGCAGCAGGTGGGCACAGAGACCCTTTATCGACGGTCACTGTTGTGGTGTGTGATTGTTATCAATTATAGCAGGATCATATCATAAGTAAGGGATAATGTGCAGCGAGGCGGTCATTATGGGTAAAAGAACACCCGACAGGCTGATCAGGAGCCGGACGCGAAGCGGAGGGATCTTGATCAGCATGAAGTGCATGCAGTTTGCTTTTCGGGCCAAACTGTATACAGTTAAATCGACCGGACTTCTTTCTGCAGATGTGAGCGTCCTTAACAACGGTCAATAAGTCCTTGACAGCGGTCTGTACTACTGGATTAACAACGTGTCACGTGTTCTGAATTGACCAATCAGAATCGAGTATTCAACTAAACCATGTAATAATACAGCTTAAAATACATAGCCCAAAGGCAATGTAAGGGGGTGGTAATCGTAGAAAATCCCCCATGTAAATAAATGTAAATAAATTCGAATTGCCATTATGTTGTGTTTGTTTGATATCTTAATCAGTATGCATGCTGGAAGAGTAAAGGGAATGGATCCTGTGTCGACACATGGAATACACTTAAAGCTGAACTACAATACAATTATTCCAAGTTTTCTTTTCTCCCGTCTTGCTCCTCCTCGAATAATTTCCCAGCTTGAGGAGCACATCAAAAGCCTCGGTGGCTGCTTCTTAAAATCTCACAGTTGACTGGCTATCAAATTGTGTGCATCAGTGATGATGATAATGCCGGGTAATAATGGTTGTAACGCATGATCAGCGGGCGACATTGCAACATCAAAGACAGCCGTTTGCAACAGGCTCAAACTGGACGAGACACAAGTTTTGCAGACCTCTCTATCGAAATTTCTAATCTCTCTTGCGCTGTCAGAAGGCTTCTAGGGCTGTGGCGAAAACGTTCTGGTTCACCATGCAAGACTCCCCGATATGAACCCAAAAAATGCTTTGCTCAGTGAAAGCTTTATTCAACTGCTGCGTGAATCTATTCCAGCTTGCATCCAGCCTCGATCACCCCCCCAGTATCAGAAGCACTCACAGCCAATAAGTTGATATAGGGATCTGAAGATGTTTCCCAGTGGCGAAGAGATAAAACTACTAATCCTTTTGCTCACAAAATAAACTGAAATTGCTACTCGATGCCTAAGGATAAGTATTATGTATCAAGAGTGAGTAATCTACTTCAGGCTGCATGAAGCCATATGGTGTTCCACAGGGCCCATCATTCACTTTCACAATCCAGGAAGACGTGCCCAGGGCTGGGATAAGTATCTGGAAGGCTCTCCTGTGTCTGTTAGTGCTCTCAGGGTGGACAGAAGTAGCTTTTTCCACTAATTACACCCAACCAGCCTCCACACCCACCCACCGTGGCCCTGTGTTTTCAGATCACACCTCTCTGCTGCTCCCCTCAGTCCTCTCCTGTCCTGCTTCTTTTCCTCCTGTCATGATTTGTTCTCCCAGGGGATGGCCATGTCAAGCCTACTGTGCTACATTTTAAGTTCTCTTCTCTCAGCCCTGATCCTTCCTGCTTCTTCTTTACAACAACTCCCACTGGGATTCCCTCTGGCCGTGGTCATGAACACATTCACAAGAATTTGGCTAAATCACCTATACTTTTTTACAAAATTCTGCTTTTTGTCAGGACGTGTTCTCTTAATTGTTAACATGCAATTCTTCCGACACCATGATTGGACCCTAAAACATTGCACTTGTCAAAATGTCATTCGTGCAAGTGCAATGTTTTTCTATTACACAGCTGAAAAAAATTGATATTGTTGCATTGGTTGTTAACAATGTGCAGATTCAATCATTTATTTTGGTTATGAGAAATGTAAACCAAGTTGCTTTTCTTTTTTTGTATGTTTCCCAAAGTATTTTCTTCAGAGAAAGATAGACATTTTTACGATTTCCCCAAAAACCTTAAATTCCACAACCCCAATGCAAACCTTTCGGTTCTTTGTTGCATGTCATACCTCTATCTTCCCATTTGTATATGGTCCATTGTCTAATAAAAGGCAAGTTGACAGCGTTTTGCAATTATTATTTTTATGAACCTGGAAAAAAAGTGTTGTAAGTGTCAGAGTAGTGACTTATTTTGCCAACTAGTTCAATTCAGGTTTGCTCATTTCCTGATGCATACAGTATGCTGAGATGCAATACTAGCAGTTTTCATTGGACAAAAAATAAGAGTTCAGTTAAGAAAAGATCAGATTCTGATTAGCTTTAATTTAGCAGCGACTCTCGCCAGAATAGGAATCAGGACAGTCTTACAGTAGGTAAAAACAAGAGAGGCAAAACTCAAACTAAATAATAAACCCAAAAACGATTTATCTTTATTATGTTGTATCTTATTTAATTAAATGATTAAAAACTTTGTCTCGATGGCGT
Source organism: Gobionotothen gibberifrons (assembly GCA_943591055.1). NCBI lineage: Eukaryota > Metazoa > Chordata > Actinopteri > Perciformes > Nototheniidae > Gobionotothen > Gobionotothen gibberifrons. The sequence goes on from CALSBZ010000201.1 coordinate 2,370,353, forward strand.
CTTCCACGCTTGCCCATATTGGTGTTTCTTAAAGGCTGCTGTTGTGGGAATTGTAGTCTTCCCTTTACTACAGTGGTCTCTACTCTCTGACAATATTATTAGACCTATTCTTGAAACAAAAAATTGGCTCCAACAGAAGAAAAACACAGAAACAGAGTTGGCAATGGCAGAGCCTAAAACATATGGCCTCTTCTTCTGGGGTGTTTTGGGGTAGATTAAAATGGAAACAACATTTTCTGAAAAATTAGCATCATTACCATCTTGTAAGATTTAATTGGGAATATTTTGAGATCGTAATATAGAGCTTGGTGTTAAAACAATCATGTTCAAAATCCTTATAAAACTTTGGATTTAGAAGCACAGAGTATCATTGGTAGGTCATCCATATCTCCAAGGCTCATAGTTTTGCAGTATAACCACGGATTTGTCAGTCATCTCTCTGTCAGAAAAATGATGTTAACTTGAATTCATTTCCCCAACAGGCAGATCTGATAACACAGAGGCTGAGTATTCCCCAGCACTTGTCGCTGAGACACATCTGCTCTTCTTTCTCTGGCCACTTTTGCTCTCACACAAGACAAGTAAAAAGAAAGACTCCTTAATGCAACCCGAGATGTCAGAAGTACTCTTCCTTTCAACGGAGAGTCTGTCTACCTCTCAGACGACCACTTGGCTGAAATTCAAAGAGTGGTGCTCTTTTAGAATGATAATCACCTCACCGTGGATTTTTGGGACGCCCTTGAGCCTCACTGATGGATGAGCTATCGAAACAGAAAGATGACAGATGCTATCTGAATTAACACAATCCCCTCCAAACATCCCCCTGCGGTCTCAAAGTCCAGCACACAAGTATGATTTGATAGCAAAGGGGACAGCAGGAGTGACTTTCTTCCTTTTTAAGTGTCTTTTTAATCAACTGGCACAAAGGGATCCCTGCTGTCACTGACAGGAGAAAGGAAGAGGGGGGAAAGCTGAGTGTCACATTTGAATCCCTCACTGACTTTGATTTAATTGAGATCTCTGTGAGGTGAACCCAATGATGAGACTTAGATCAATCTCAGGCTAAGGATTCAGAGTTTCAAAGAATACTAATGGCACATATGAGATTACCCACATGAATAACAATGACAATGTGATTAAAGCCTTAGGTAGTATCTGTTTGCCCCGCAGGGTCACAGAGATAGAAATGTCCCTCTTAAACAAAGACACAAAGGCAGAGATTCAATCAAGTTGCTATCCCAGATATCTTTAGAAATATCTGTCACACAACTATATGACGGACAGAAAACTGAGGGAAGAAATAATAAAAAGGCATCACGTAAGTGTTTTACCTGGTGGTGGCACTAGATGAATCGCCATAGATGTTAGGATACATAGAACAAGGCAATCATGACCAGGTCAGGTGGGTTGGGGTAAGTATGTTCACATAGCAGCTCCAAGTAAGTAAAAATGCACTTTTACTCTCAAAGACATGCACACTCAAATGCCAGCAGCTTTACATCTCTATCAAAATAAATATTGATCACTTCTGAATTGTTTGTAGCCTTTATTTATCCAGGTGAAATCCCATTGAGATCAACAATCTATTTTTCAAGGGAGACCTGCAGCACGTTGGTTACACATGTAAACATAAAAACAACAGAAAACAAAAAGGACGTCATACAACATGATTACAGGGTATAATTTACAAATCTATTCACAATGACAGATACCAGGGGTATCAAATAGCATTTCATCCAGCCGAGTTTTAAAATGATGCAGGGGAACCAAAATGCTCAGTTTCAAACATTGTTGCAGAGTGTTCCAAGCAAGAGGAGCTGCGCACATGAAAGCGTTAGTATCTAATACAGTCCTAGCACTTGGCACATGTAATAAAAACACATCCTGGGATCTTAGGCAATAGCTACTTTCAACTCTCTGTGAGATCAGAGAGCATATATATGATGGTAGTTTACCCAACATGGCTTTATAGATGAACATGTACCAATGACTGAGCCTCCGAACAGTAAGTGAAGGCAGACCTGCCCTGGCATACAGGGTACAGTGATGAGTAAGTACTTTACAGTTAGTAACAAATCTCAGCGCACTGTGATAGGCGGCATCTAACTTGATCAGATAATGGGCAGGTGCATTCATATATATCAAATCACCATAGTCCAGCACAGGTAAAAAGGTCACAGGGACTAGCCTTTTTCTGAATGCAGCACTAAGAAAGATTCCAAAAAGTCCTCCAACTCATACGACCAAATAGGTTGATTGTTCAGCAGCTTATTATGACCTATAGTCAAGTTTTAAAGTTTAGCACCTCTAGTGGTCGTGTAAGAAACAACAATTTGCGGCAATTGCAAACTCTCCGAAGGATCATATATTCACAAATAACCCTCTCTGGAAAATCCTAAATTGTAGAATAGTTTGGCCATTAAAATGCTTTTTGATTAGATTTCTAGCGAGAAGTGTATATTGTACTTTTAGAATCCACGTCCAGTGGATGTGTAGGATCTTAGCGTCAACCCTCACGGGGTGAAAACAGTATTTCCGGTCTTGAAATGTTCATAATAAAACCGTTTTCCCCTCACTGTCAAATAATTTCACAGTGATATCTGCCGTACTCATCCACTAAAACACATCAGTTTATCCTTTACACGACATTAATTGGTATAAATTGTGTACACTGCTTTTGTGTTTTTCCCATCGATTTTTCCCTTTTGATTCTGAAACACATCGAACTACCCATAATCCTCAGCTATCGTTGAAGCTCGGTGATTGGATGTTTTAGCCGCAATGCATGTTGGGATATGGTGTTTATGTGACGTGAAATCCGAAAACATGTGTGCTTGCTTGCTTTTCTCTTTGAAAGTCATCACATAACGGCATTGTAATACACGGTTCGGCTCCATTAAATATTACTAGGGCCGGGACTCGATTCAAAAAATTAATCTAATTAATTAGAGGCTTTGTAATTAATTAATCGAAATTAATCGCATTTTTAATCGCATATAAATACTTGACCTGAGAACAGTGAGAAGCAATTTCTTTCACATGAATTTTAGTATACCATTGAATAATGACTGAATACATAAGCTTAAGCAACAAAACATTGTTTATTTTTTTTTCAAGGTGGTACTTAACCAAGACCAACAGAAAAGTGCAATTTTTGCCATAAAGTGTAGCAATAGCATATTTAGGAATATAGTACATTTCAGAGATTCAGGTAGCCTATAGGTAGCTAGACCTTCTGTAAACTATAACACTTTGTTTTTAAGTAAAAAACAATACTTTCAAGTACATTCAGAACATTGGAAACCCTGACTATTAGAAAACATCTCTCTGTTGCTTCAGAGGCCATAACAGACTTTGTTGATTTACCAACAGTTTTTTGCAGCCCCTTATCTTCTACCACTCCAAGTGGTCTACAGTCGAGTGCAATCCAGTGAGCCAGGGAGTTGGTTATTTGTTCAGACGTGGACTTAGTTATCCTGGCCCTGAAACCAGTCATCTGGTTGAGTGTGGGTTGGGTGTGGGTCCTTGTACTCGGAGTCGGGCTAACGTCCACGCTAGCTTCCACGCTAGCTGCTATATGTTTAGCATTGAGGTGATACTTGAGGCTTGATGTGCTGCGGTGATATGCGAATTCCTTTTTGCATAATTTGCACACAACCGTGCTCTTATCGACGCTTCCATCCGTCCGTTTTTTAAAACAACATTTCCCATCCACGGGGCCAACCAACGCGGTCTCATCAGCTTCTTCGTTCATGTTTGAATTGTTCACTGTGGTTTGTTGTTGTCTGAAGTCATGAACGTTAGTTGGTGCTCCAGTATAATCGGTACGCCTGAAACTCATCCAGTGAGAAACGTTCCGCGATGCAAAAATAAGTGCGATTAAAATGCGTTAATTTTTTTTAACGCGTTCATTTTTGTGTAATTAATTCATCTTAATTAACGCGTTAAAGTCCCTGATTTTCTTTGAATTAAAGAATGTAAATACTGAGTTGAGAGAATAGTCAGGGGTGTTGGGTGATGGGAGACACATCTATGGAATCAGAATTTCAATAGCTTACCATTAAATGACGGATATACCTCAGATATTATTGTGTAGAACTACAATATGTGAAATAATATAGTAATATCCTGTAAAATGATGTGAAAACTACACATCTTCAGATGTTATACATACATAAGTGTCCTACACTATTAATAAAAAGTTGTTATGGCATTGTATGCTGTGTGTTATTTGTAACATCTTCATAAAGTATAATTTATTGTGTTGACAGTTTTTTAACCCGCACCGCCTAGTGGTTAAATCACGTTATTGCATTTTTTGTATTGAATATGTTATCTTTGATGAAAACATTTAAATATTAAGAGTAGCCTACATACAAAATACGGGGAAAGTAGAAGGTCAACGATAGAAATATAGAATAGAAAATATCCAGAAGATACTGTAGTGATCTCTACAATAAAACAGCTAGTGCAGGACGTCCAAAGATATTAATAGGAGGATGTGCGAAACAGACAAACTAATAAGGCTTTATTTAAACATTAAAGAATACTTTAAGTTAAGGTCTTCTTTTGAATAATAAAAAAAAAAAACGTTTGAGTCCAGTTTTGGATAGTCTGCCGTGGTTTCATTCCATTTCATAGAGCTGTTTGACGCTCGGCGTAACCTTGGCGCACTGCCACTCCAACATCCAATCACAGAGCTTGAGGACTAATCACAGGGTTTTTCAAGCAAAGCTGATGTTTTAGTCCCAAACGATAGCTGAGGATTATGGGAAATGTAGTGGCTTCGGCCATCCTAAACTCCTCAAAAACTATTTGTTTCTCCGAATCCAAGGTTAAAAATTAGGGCTGTCAAGTTAACGCGTTAATAACGCGTTAACGCAACAATAAATTAACGGGACTGATTATTTTAACGCGATTAACGCATGTGTATTTTTTGTCAAGTTTAAAATACCATCTACAAGCTGATGCTGACAGCCCCGCTCCTGCCGCTGGCTTGCGGCAGACCACACTTCCATGCTCACCGGCAGGCCCGGACTGGCCATCGGGAGGACCGGGAGGGTGTGTGTATGTGTGGCGTGAGCAAGCGAGAGAGAGAGAACATGCACACCTTACGTGTATTGTTTTTAGCATCTGGTGCTAGCTAGCTGCGCTAACGGATATAAGGAGCTGTTTCAATGAAAACAGAGGAGCGACATTTCGCCGATAACTGCGCCGAGCACTTGACTTTATGCAGGTAGCTAGACAGTGGGACATTGTACGAAAAGTCGGCACACTCAGCACGGATAACCACATCAGTCGCCAGTCCGTGAATCCGAAAAACGTGGAGAAGAACAAGTTCTGCCGTCTCCTTAGCTGACGGGATCTTAGACAGGGGTACGAAATGAGCCATCTTACTAAACCGATCTACCACCGTCAAGATGACAGTATGTCCGTGGGACGGTGGTAGACCAGTCACAAAGTCCAAAGAAATATGTGACCAAGGGCGACATGGGACCGGTAAAGGATGAAGGAGACCAGCTGGCGCTTGGTGAGATGGTTTGTGCCGATTGCACACAGGACAGGCGTTCACAAACTCCCGGGTGTCAGCCTCCAGCGTGGCCCACCAGAACCGTTGCAGGACCATCCCTCTGGTACGTTGAATCCCAGGGTGGCAGGAAAGTCTGGAGCTGTGAGCCCACTGAAGCACCTCAGCCCTCAAAACCTGAGGCACAAACAACCGGTTGAACTAGGACCGGGTTGGTCCACCAAAGCGGTCTTAACCCTCTCCTCAATCTCCCAAGCGAGGACGCCAATCACTCGAGGAGCAGGAAGAATAGTGTCCGGGATACAGGTGTCTCCCTCCCTTCCGAACTGCAGGGACAAAGCGTCGGCCTTCACGTTGCGGTAGCCCGGGCGGTAGGAGAGAAAAAAATTAAACCGGGTGAAAAATAACGACCACCTGGCTTGCCGGGAATTCAGTCTTTGTGCCGACCTGATGTATTCCAGGTTCTTGTGGTCAGTCCAAACCTGAAATGGTTGTTCTGTCCCCTCAAGCCAGTGTCGCCACTCCTCCAACGCCAACTTGACTGCTAGAAGCTCCCGGTTCCCCACGTCATAGTTCCTCTCCGCCGGGCTCAATCTCCTCGAAAAGAAAGCACAGGGGTGGAGCTTCTGGTTCTCACCAGAACGTTGCGACAGGATGGCCCCCACCCCTACGTCAGAAGCATCCACCTCCACCACCAACTGACCAGCGGGATCTGGTACTTGCAGGATAGGTGCCGACGTAAACCGGCCCTTGAGGTCCTGAAAAGCCTCCTCGGCTGCAGAGGACCATCGGAACGTCACCTTGGATGAGGTCAGGGCGGTGAGCGGGGCGGCCACGGTGCTGTAGCCACGGATGAACCGTCTGTAGAAGTTGGCGAATCCCAGGAAACGCTGCAGTGAAAACAATATGGAACAGTTTGTGAGAAAAGGACTGCATCCCTCAGGCTCACCAGCGTAGCGTTCCGGCGTTCCCACACGAGGCTCCGGAGCGTATCCAATCGGACCAGGAGCTGGAGCGAACATCGGAGCTGCGGGCGGAGGGACGGTAGCAGCCATGGTAGTGGCTAGCTGTTGTACGGTGGCGGCCATCTGCTGCATCTGGGAGGTAAGTATAGCCAGCGTTTGTCCCTGGGTTGAGGTTGCCTGGTGGGTCTCGGTAGCTAGGGTAGCTATCGTGACCTCCTGTCTTTGGAGGAACTCCTCAACCCTCTCAAAGCGGTCTCTAGGAGACCCGGTGTGTGCTTGGTCCATTTCTGGCCAGATCGTTCTGTCACAAACGAGCTGAGAACCAAAGTGCAACACACGGGAAACCAGGGATAGTCGGTAACCAGCTTTATTGTAGGCAATAGGCTGGTAGGAGACAACACGGCAGATAGTAGGCAAAGGGCTGGTCGGGGACAGGCGAGGGGTCCAGGAGAAGGCAAGACGGGAGTCGCAGGTACAGAACCGGTCAGGGTGCAGGCAAGGCAGAATAATCAGAGTACAGGCAGGGTCAGGAAACAGACGAGGCAGGATGGTCTGGGACAGGCAGGGTCGAAACCGGGAGAGCAATCTGGAGGTAAATACGGGAAAGACTGGCATAGTGCAAAGTACGATCTGGCACTGAGGTGAAGGTGAAGTGGCCTTAAATACTAAATGGAGCTGATGGGTGTAACAGAGTGAGAGAGAGACAAGGTGTGGCTACCAGGTGACTCAGGAATGTAATTGCAGAAAATAGGTGAGAAATAAAAGCAGAACTGTGACAAGTTCAGAAGGGAACGTAACCGAGACATTTCGAGGCTGCACATGGGTAGACTTCGCATCCTTAAAATCCCCACAATGCTTTGCGCACAGACCAATTTCAAAAACCCTTGCGGAGAATGGCTGAACCGACGCAGCACACATTTAAATGTGAGTATGTAGTGGCGTAGAACATGTGTTGGTAAATATTGTGTTCCGTGAAAGTAAAGCAAGTTCATAATTAGATAATTAGATTTTCGGTACAGTTTATGTTGAAACCGTTAGAGAGATTGGCACACTTGTTAGCCTGTTCCATTCTTCAAGCCGTGACTTGGAAACATACTTGCTTCGTTTCTGAAGGAAGTGACTTGGAAGTACGCGACTACCAAGCCAGCATCCACTGTATTGCAGTGACCATGAACTGGCGGCCCACGGGCCATATCCGGCCCGACAGACATTCTCATCCGGCCCGCACGACGGGGGTGACTGTGGCGTTAGTGCGTTCGCCCCCCACTCATTTTTTTGGAGTAATGTGCGTACCGGAGTCCAACAGAGAGGCAGTAGCTGCGGGACAGTAGACTGCGTACTGCGTAGCCTTCCCTGCCTTGAAGAAGAAGTGTTCCTTCGTTGTGAAGAGTCTGCTCTATGCGCTCCGCAGCAGTAGCCCCGCTGCGACAGAGTCCAACAGAGAGGCAGGAGCTGCAGGACAGTAGCCTCGAAGTGAGCCTTCGTTAGCGTGAAGAGTCTGCTAAGCTGTATGCGCTCTGCAGTACCTGAGCGTGCTCCACTAGCACCCCCCCCCGGTCAACAACTTCTGGGCTATATAAAAATCGCTGGCCCGCGAAAGTGTCTATTGGTAGTTGGTGATCCCTGCTGTATTGTATTGTATGAGAGAGAGGTTCCAGGTTGAATTGAGGCGAATATTTGTAATGTTCAGAGGTTGTTGTGTTTAATATTCATGAGAATATTTATCATTGTTCAAATGATAATAAACCAACATTTGCATAAAGCATATTTGTCCACTCATATGTTGATAAGAAATTACAAACTAGAAAAATATACATTTAGAACTGATAAAAAATGTGCGATTAATTTGCGATTAATCGCGATTTACGTATAGACAATCATGCGATTAATCGCGATTACATATTTTAATCGACTGACAGCCCTATTAAAAATACAAAACCATTGTACACAATTTAAACCAATCAATGTTGTGTAATTAACAAGGATAAACTGATGTTTTCGAGTTGATGAGTACTGCAGATATATCACTGTGTGAGATCATTTGACAGTGAGGGGAATACTTCCGGTTTTATTATGAAAACTTCGATACCGGAAATACTGTTTTCACCCCGTGAGGGTTGACGCCAACTTTACATGGACGCTGTATCTATCAAACTATAGACCCTGCAGATCCACTGAACGTGGATTCTAAAAGTACAATATACACTTCTCGCTAGAAATCAAATCAAAAAGCATTTTAATGGCCAAACTATTCTACAATTTAGGATTTTCCAGAGAGGGTTATTTGTGAATATACGACCCTCCGAAGCATTTGCAATCAACGGGAGCATATGTTTCAAATTGTTGTTTCTTACACGACCACTAGAGGTGCTAAACTTTCAAACGTGACTATAGGTCGTAATAAACTGCTGAACAATCAACCTATTTGGTCGTTTTTTGGAGGAGGACAGGCTGACAGATTCAAATTATTTTAAGCCAATGCAGCCGCACCTACAAATGATCTGCTAATGTACTAGCAGGATTTTTGCTTTTTATAGTTTATACCTTCATGGTTAAATGCACTGTAAGTGGCTTTGAATAAAGAGTAAGCTAAATGCAATTTTATAATCATTATCAGAGATTTGAGCCTTTACCTACAGGTTATTATTATTTCAGCATGTACTACTTTTTCAGAAGTCAGCATTCCGTAGTTAGAGTAGCACACTTTTATTTCTACAAAAGCATGACGTTGGTCTTAGACGGTTTAATAAGTCTAATTGAGACATGCTAATTATGCACAAAATAGCTGCAAAAATTGTTTTGGGTTACCTTACGAGTGCCAATAGCAACACAAAAGGCAATTTGAAGGAGATGCGGAGTGTAAGGCTACCTTAAAACCACTATATAAAAAATATATTGGTACTGTGTAGAATGGTTTGAATTTGACTTGATTGCTAAGTTAGTCATGTTTTCAAAGAGCATAAAAAAGGGTTTAATCCTGGATCCGCGCACCCCATTTTTCTGTCATGTGGAAAGAATTGTACAGATGTGTCTGAGTCAAAAATCTCTGAAGTAAATTTCAAGCCCCAATTTATTTTACAACACCTGCTGTAAATCACAGTATTGTTCTTCCTCACTCTGAAAAGCTTACAGTATGTTTTCACTGACTTTAAACAGGCAGGCAGTATAGATACATGATCCGGCATTTTTTGCAAGGTTATCCAACTGAACTATTCAAAAAAATAAATTATATAAACTGTCTGTCCCAAAATAAAAGTTGCACACTCTAATATTTAGTTTGACCGCCTTTAGCTTTGAGTACGGCACGCAGTCGCCATGGCATCGTTTTGAGAAGCTGCTGCAATGTCCCGAAATGTATTTCCGCCAAGATCTTGTATTGATGATGGAAGAGTCGCACGGCTGCGCAAAGTCTTCTCCAGCACATGCCAAAGATTCTCAATGGGGCTGAGGTCTGGACTCTGTGGTGGCCAATCCATGTGTGAAAAGGAGGTCTCATGCTCCCTGAACCACTCATTCACAATGTGAGCCCGATGAATCCTGGCATTGTCATTTTGGAATATGCCAGTGCCATCAGGGACGAAAAACTCCATTGAGGGAAAGACCTGGTCATTCAGTATATTCAGGTAGTCATCTGGACTCATTCTTTGGGAACAGAACGTTGCTGAACCTAGACCTGGCAAACTGCAGCAACTCCAGATCATAACACTGCCCCCTACGGCTTGTACGGTAGGCAGTAGGCATGATGGGTACATCACTTCATCCGCCTCTCTTCTTACCCTAATGCGCCTATCACTCTGGAACAGTGTAAATATGGATTCATGGATTTGGTTTCAATAATGCGTTGGACAGTTCTTAACGCAATTTTAGTAGTTTCAGCAATCTGCTTGTTTTCTTTGCTTGATGCAGGCCAATAATTTGACCCTTCTCAAACTGATTCTTTCCATGACCACAGGATATGTCTTCCGACCTAGTTGTTTAGGAAATTAGAAGCCACTCACCGCATCAGCTAGGGTTGAATAACTTGTTGCCAGCTGAACCATATTAATATTAATCACTGCAGAAATGATCCACTGGAAGCCTCTTACAGATTGGCTTAATTAAATCCAGTTGGTGAGTTTTCTTTTGGACGGGCAGTGTACCTTCTAGTGTATCATATAAGTCATGGAATGTTTGCTTCAAACATATCCTTCTAATTACAAAGCAATTACTCTGTTAAGTTGAGAAAGCAGACTAGAACAAGTATTAAAGAAAGAGTTGCTAAGCACTTTGAGCTGTTAACCTTGAAAAAGAGATCTTTTGATCTCAAGGGGCTTTCACCTGTTTAAAGAAAGGCTACAAACAACCTACAACATTCTGGTGCAGGTATACAATTGTTTAAATCCAGGGAAGATTCGCTCTGGGCATGAATGTAAAACTTTGTCTAATATATATAGTATCCCCCAGCGCATATTAACAGTATTGTTATGTGCGCTGTTGGGCAAGTAGAGTAAGTAGAGAAAGTGTAGTTTACATGTTGAACCTGTGCAGGGAATAAGAGCCATTAGATATAATTTCATAACAGTCTTCTGTAACTATTCAATCTAACCCTTCTCTTTTCATTTAAAATATGTTTCCAACTTTGGCAGATGTCCAGTCTTGGTGAGTTAATATGCTTCAACCTTTTCAATTACGTGCTTAGCAGGTTATAAGGAGAGAACGTCCAGACTTTGATGGTGTAAGCCGATTTTCTCCTTCGCTTCAATCCTAATTGAGTCTCATCGAGCCGCTGATTGGATCCTGATAGGACTCCGACATCATCTGATTGCTTGCCAGCTGTAATTTATTTTTTAATCTAATTAAATCAATTGGCAATGTTAAAGAGATTTATTACTACTTAGTCTTTTAAGCAATTCCACTGAGCTGGGGCATTTATTCATCATAATCTGGACCCAAAAGTAAATTAATATGGTACAATAACATTTGTTAATTACTGAAAAAATTGGTTATATTTAATTATACTTGCTTTGTTGTGATTCTACAAAGAAACAAATTATATGAAGGCCTTACATTAAATCTTAAATTAATGTCCTATTATCTAAGAACAAGTAGTTGCTCAAACCTCAGAAGCAGACTGAATACAAAAATAAAAACAGTCATGAAATGGTATTATCTACTGTTTATTTTAATCAACTTCTGAAGCAAATTGGAAATCAACTGAATACTGTGACTCAACTGTGCTGACGGGGCTCGAAATGGAGGTGGAATTGGCAGGCAAACTCGCAGTGGTTTGCGATGCCCTGAAACACAAAAACAATCACTTCATTTGTCACGCTTAAATTCCCATGGAACGATACTTCAAATACCCAAGACATGCAGTGTGTACATCAGAAACTCATTACACGCTTATTAGCAGGCAATTAGACAGCAGTGCCCATGTGAGCCAGTTCAAGAGATATGTGACTCCCCCTGTTATTTTAAATAAGCATCTAAAAACTGGGATATTTGCCGCTAATGTAATGTGCTCTCACACTTCAATAAACTCTCTGAATGTTATGGGCTGGAGTCAGACTGCAATATTAAGTTTCCTGAGTTATACCAATATAAACCTTTAATAAAAATCAGATATCAGCCAGACAGTGTGGTGTCTCTCTCATATGGATATGATAGAAAATGTCTGATGAAAGCCCTTGAAATAAATGTATAGTAATGCAGTGTGATATTAATATTCATTATGATTATGTTACTATTGTAATTTATCTAAGACGCATTATTAACTTTATTTAATGTTGTTGTTTTTTAAGCTATTGGGTTTTTTATTACTGAGCAATGTGCATTTTGGAGCAATCAAGAGCACCAGTCATGCCAGAAAATTGTCATAGTGTTAGGTACAAGAAGATAAACCAATGTTTTTTAGCCTTTGAAAACATTATGGCATGTGAAGTAATGCATATAATTATATTTAGCTGGTGATTTATGACATGATTAAGTATTTTACTTTTGTAGGGGTTATTTACGCCAGTCCCTTCTTGAAAATACAGAGGCGGTGGTGTTGGTGCGTGATGTTTCAGATATAATATATTCATATTGGTGAGATAATTAAATAATATTGAGGAAAACCAAAGACAGTTTGGACGATAGATCCATGCATTTAAAGGCTTATGATGCCAAATGAATGCACAGGGGAAAACAGTGTGGTATGATTTTACAGCTCTACAACCGGCTTGATAACTTGCTGGTGGAAGCTTGTTGTTATGTTGGACTTGGGCACATACTGAATGCATGAATAGGTATCACAATAACAGATGTGTAGCACTTAAACATTTTAGGCTTATTGAAACCAATGCAGTAGCACTATTAAGAAATATCCTAAAATATTTCACTCTTTCCATTTAGAGTTTGTATCTTCACGGCAGATTGCACTTATTTTAAGTTTGTTGCGATCAAAGTAAATGTAATGTAATGTAATAGATTTTCATACAAATAAATGTATTACAAAGATGTATGCTCCATGGTCTACACAGCATGATCTCTAACATCGTGCCCTTTTGGCCAATGTTTATCCCTTATATTTTGATATTATTAATGGCGGTCAAAGACCCAGATGAACCCTGGTTTGGACTGAAGGTAGTGGCACTTTCTGCAGCATGTCTGTTTGAGGGACTCTATTATAATGAGGCCCTAAGAGGCTAAAAACTGCACATTTGTACTCCCTGTAGTCCTCCCTGCTCGGCCCCTTCATCTCGGCCACTAATCCTTCCTTTGCAGATTCCCAAGGTAAGGTAAAATGAAGGAACAGTGCAGTGGTTGCAGTTCAACAGTGCATGTTAGAGAACACTTTTGATACAGGTTATTGTAATTCTTCTCACAAGGGGAAAGCTGACATCGGGATACCCGCAGAGATGGCAGTACAGTTAGGGTGGAAAGCTTTGAATATCTTAAGAGTATCACACAGGAACTAGAAATATCTTTAGTGCATGACTTTCAAGTACTTGTTAGAAGTTTTCTTTGTTCGAAAAGCAAGTATTGTTGCAGTTGAACGAAGAACTCTGGTGTTTCTGCCGAATGTGGCCAAAAAGGGAATTCAACATTGGCATTTTATAAAATCATTCTTGCTTGCGTTTGTTGGCCTTATCTTACTTGAAGATACCTCAATGATGCAAATACTGCTACAGTGGCTAAAATGGACACACATGGAAAATACATTAAAAAGAGGGTATAATGCCGACTGTTAAGGTGTAGCACATGTATAAAACAATGCATAGGGTAGGCTTGTATCAAAGAAACACTGTCAACGACAGCAGTAATATAAAAAACGTTAAAGCAGCCAGCACAAAAAATAAAGGTCAATATAATCTTTATTGCTTTATTATTGCTATATGAATATTAGGTATTTCCAAATGCAAACTGTGATATTAAAGGTGGGGTAGGTAATTTTGGAGAAACCAGCTCGAGTGCGCTATCATTTGAAAATAGGGTAGATAAACAAGGACAGGCAATAAAACAACAACAAAACAAAAAAACAAAACAGAAAAGCAGTCAGGAGGAAGTTGGTTGAGAGGGGGGGGGGCTTATGGATATACAGAGTTGAAGAGGTGGGTTTTGAGGCGGGACTGGAACAGGGTGAGGGACTCAGACTCACGGAGGTCTTGGGGGAGGGAGTTCCAGAGCTTCGGGGCTGCCACAGAGAAGGCTCTGTCCCCAAAGCTCCGGAGTTTGGCCCTTGGGGATGGAAAGCAAACCGGCTGAGGTGGATCTGAGGGACCGGGGTGGTTGGTAGAGGATGAGGAGGTCAGTGAGGTAGGGGGGGGGGCAGATGGTGGAGGGCTTTGTAAGTGAGGACCAGGAGTTTGTAATGGATGTGGTGTGAAACGGGGAGCCAGTGGAGTTCTTTGAGGACCGGGGTGATGTGATGCCATGATTTGGTGTGGGTGAGGAGTCTGGCGGCTGCGTTCTGGACACGCTGGAGTCTATTGAGGGATGTAGTGCTGATTCCGTAGAGGAGTGAGTTGCAATAGTCAAGGCGGGAGGAGATGAAGGCGTGAATGAGTCGTTCGGCTGCGGGGCGGGTGAGAGAGGGACGGAGTTTGGCAATATTGCGGAGGTGGAAAAATGAGGATATTACAACTTGGCGGATGTGGGGCTCGAGGGAGAGGGTGGGGTTAAATATAACGCCAAGGTTGCGTGCCTGGGTGGAGGGGGAAACAGCGGTGCCATCAATGGTGAGTGTCAGGTTGGGGTTTTTGCTGAGGGTTGATTTGGAGCCGATGAGGAGGAGTTCAGTTTTATTGCTGTTGAGTTTGAGGAAGTTGTGTTGCATCCAGGATTTTATTGCAGTCAGACAGGATTCGATGTGGGTGAGAGGGGGGTTGTGGGGGGATTTGGTGCTGAGGTAAATCTGTGTGTCGTCAGCGTAACAGTGAAAGTCCAGGTTGTAGTGGCGGAGAATCTGACCAAGGGGGAGGATGTAGATGATGAAGAGGAGGGGGCCGAATACTGAACCTTGGGGAACACCTTGGGTGACTGAAGCTGTTGCAAAGGAGTGGTTGTTAGGACTGGAGCCACCTGAGTGCAGTACCTTTTTCCAATGAGGGCACGAGATAAGTTTGTGCACAGATGGAAGGCTGACAGGCAGGTAGGCCATCCAGTTATTTTAGCTGGGCCGGCTAAAATGATTGGTCGTGCTTTTTACAGTACTACGGCTTCCACAGATGACATTTTTGTATGGATTTTTTGTCAAAGCACTTAAGATATGCATTGCTATCAGGATGTTAAGAGCAATCCATGGAATATAACAAAAAGTGTTGAGCCGGTTTCTCAAACTTACCTACCCCACCTTCTTCATGTGAACACCGATTTATTCCCCTATCAATCTCTCACTTGCACTAGAAAATGTGGTAAAACATCCGACAATACTGGTTCATCTAGTGCTCTTACCAGGTAATACATTATATAGATATAATACTTGTAGTGTGTTAAGTGCTTCAATTGATAGCATTATGACATGCTTAACAAAGAAAATGAAAAAGTAGGTTTTAAAGTGACCATAAAACCTACCTATACACCGGTCGCATAATGTGGGCGGCCCGGGCGATGAAACGGTGGTAGAAAGTCACCATCCCCAGGAACTCACGGAGCGACCGGGCTGTGAGCGGGCGAGGAAACGCCGTGACAGCCTCAACCTTCGCCGGCAGGGGTGCTGCACCGCCTTTGGTGACGCGGTGTCCGAGAAAGTCAATGTCAAACACCCCGAACTGGCACTTTGCAGGATTGATTATCAATCTGTGTTGGCTGAGCCTCGTGAAAAGGGCTCGGAGGTGTGACAGGTGCTCTTCCACCGAAGCGCTGGCGACGAGTATGTCGTCCAGGTAGACGAACACAAACGGCAGGTCCCGTAGCACCGAATCCATCAGGCGCTGGAACGTTTGAGCGGCGTTCTTGAGCCCAAAAGGCATCCGCAGGAACTCGAAAAGTCCAAACTGCGTTATCACTGCCGTCTTGGGGATGCATGGGCACCTGGTGGTATCCGCGCACCAGGGCCACTTTAGAAAACACCAGCGTACCGGCCATGTGCTGAAAAATCTTGAATGTGCGGCACCGGGTAGCGGTCGGGTGTCGTGGCGTCGTTGAGGCGGCGGTAATCCCCGCACGGGCGCCAACCGCTATTCGGCTTGGGAACGACGTGCAGAGGAGAAGCCCAAGGACTGTCAGACCGGCGGACGATACCCAGGCGTTCCATGGTTGAAAACTCCGCCCTCGCTACTGCAAGCTTAGAAGGGTTCAACCGCCGGGCCCTGGCGTAGACTGGGGGACCTTCGGTGGTGACGTGGTGCTCCACCCCATGCTTGGTGGTGAGCGCGGAGAAGGTGGGTAGCGTCAGGTCTGGAAATTCAGCCAACAACCTGAGAAAAATGTCAAGTGTACACACAAGGGAGGAAAACGTCAAGGCATCAACCAAGCGTTTATTTTTAACGTCCACCAGGAGTCAGTGAGCACATAAAAATGCTGCCCAGAGGAGGGGAAAATAAATGTCTGCCGTCACAAAATCCCAGTTGAACCGCTGTCCTCCAATACACAAACACATAGGCCTCACGCCGTACGTGCGAATGGGGCCGCCATTAGCCGTCGTCAACCGCGGTCCATGTCCCCCACGAGCGACATCTTCCCTCGATGCAGGAACAATACTCCGTTGAGCTCCTGTGTCACACAGAAACAAGCTTCCTGAGACTCTGTCGCTGACGAAGAGAAGCCTGCTCGTGCCGCCAAAGCTCAGGGCCACTACTGAGAGCGGCTCCTCCGTTTCCCGGAGGCTTGTAACAGCAGGGAGCGACACACTTCTTCGCCCTGGCCCCGAACCGCGCGTGGTAAAGACACTCTCCTGTGTCCCCACGCCGGCTTGGTACCGTCACGTCCAGCCTCCCCCAAGCCTTCTTAACTGTAGAGGGGGCGCCGAGCGTCACAGCTAGCGCCTCTCCACCGGACTGCTGGGTAGCTAGGAAAAAACGGTCGGCCTCTTCAGCCAAGGCACGGGGCTCCGTAATGGACGTGTTGGCTAGTGCCGTCTGAACCCGGGAAGGCAAGTTGCGCAGGAACGTCTCCATGAACAAAATCCGGGGATCTTCACCCCCTAGCAGATTAAGCATTTTCTCCATTAGCTGAGATGGCTTGCTGTCTCCTAGGCCTTGAATGTCAAGTATCTGGCGTGCCCTCTCCTTAGCAGATAAGCTAAATGTCTTAAGGAGAAGGGCCTTAATCGCCTCATATTTGCCATGGGGCGGGGGGTCTGTGATAAATCCCACCAACCTGGATGACGTGGAGCTTCCCATCGCTGCTACCACGTGGAAATATTTCAAATCCCCATCACGGACTTGTCGGCAGGCATAGTGTGCCTCCACGTGTGCGAACCACGCCGCAGCGGCAAAAAACTCCGGCAGCTTTACAAAAACATCGCGATCAGCCACGTTCATTGAGTCTTCGGAAACTTTCTCGAAAACGTTGGGGTCACCAGTGTAGAGCCGATGAACGGGAGTCAGAGGCGGTGTATTCAGAATGGACTTCCACACTTTATTATCCATTCATTGACAAGAGGTAAGTACATGTGCTGCTCTGTATGATAAGTCAGCATGAATGACAACAAACCCCCGTACCCTCAACGGGTCCGGGTTGCAACACACACTAATCACACGGTGAATTATGTATCATAACGTGTCACCACAATACTCTGCTTTATGGTCATAGAGTCTCTTCATATTTGCCTGAGCAAATTTCCTTGCCATTTCCACCGCTACATACAGGCGATGACAAAAACCATGTACATAGTCCACTAATGGCGCATTTCCACTACACGGCCTCGCTCGGCCTCGCTCGGTATGGCTAGGCCTCGCTAGGACTGGCTCACTTTATGCTGCGTTTCCATTACAGTTTAGGAACTGGGGTAGTATCTATAGTAACGCAGTGTAGGCGGAGCCGTGATGTCATCTTCAATAAGAGCCCCAGAAAAACAACACAGCCGTTAGCTGTTAGCCCTCAGAGCTCACAGCTCCTCATATCTGTTCAGAAACTAGACAAAAGTTAAACAAGTACAAACCACAGACTGTCTGTGTCATGGCGAATACAGTCGCTGCTTTATTTATGTCTGTATATAGGCCGTTGTTGTGAGTGTGGACGGTCGGAGCATATACAACGTTAGCTTAGCCAATCTCTATTTAGACAACACGCATTTTAAAAGGTTTTTCGCCTGCCGTCTGTCTGCAGACTTGTCAAAGCATTAATTCATGGTTTTTACTAACCGGTATCAGTATGTTGTTACTTCGGCATCATTTTGAAACGTGTATTACAAATAAATCACGGTCAAATATGTTCATCTTGTTGTAGTTGTAGCCCCCTTGCCAGCGATTCTCTCTCTAGTTTAGCATACTCAGCCCGACTCAGCCTGGTTGTTCCTGAAAAACTGTGAATTAGGACCCGCTAGCCGGTACTAGGCCAAGTGGAAACGCAACCAAACACAGGCCCCGCACGGCTCGGCACGCTTAAAGCGAGCTCCGCGCTGCAGTGGAAACGCGCCATAAGTTTGTGGTGGCTCACTCTCAACCAACCCATCCTGGAGAACAGCTAACGGACCGCGCACCGTATGCCCAAAGACCAAATCACTAGGGCTGAACCCTGTACTTTCCTGAACAACTTCCCTGGACGCCAACATGAGCCCTGGAAGTCCCTCCTGAACAAAGTAACCCTGGGCTATGTCTCTGACCTTCTCTTCCGGCAACAACTCAGTCCACAGAGCAGAAAGAGATGAATCGTCCTTCTGACTCCTCACTAGGGATCGGTTTAAATTTATCGATTCCGATTCCGATTCCGGTTCTGCTTATCGATTCCGGTTCTTATCGATTCCCCGTTTCGATTCCAAAATTGTAAAAGAAAGAGGTCAAACATTTAGATAACAAAAATATCTTTATTCTTTTAAGCTTTAACTGACATTTTTACAAATAAAAAATATACATGCAATACAAATGTATTGCACAATAGCTGTGCTTTACTTTAACTGAGCTATGCCTGTGGCAAGCTATTAACAGGCATTACACTGTGCCTTGTATTTTTCTTTTTTAGGGTAGTGGAGCCTCACTTTAGAGCAGGGGTGGGGAACCTTTTTCCTCTCAAGGGCCATTTCAATTTTTACAATATCCTCCGAGGGCCGTACAAGTTATTGACCTCTGCTTAAAAATACTAAAATCACAGCCCATTCATTTGGCCTTTCTTTCATGCTGTGCAAAGACAAAGCAACCTCTTAATCCAGATATCTTACCATGACTCGCGTATGCATGCACGTGCACGGTTGTGGCATGACCACCACAACAGAAAGATATATGGACACAAGATGTATGCAAATGTATTTAGTTTCCTATCCATGTGAACATGATTTAAGTGGTGGGGGACCTAATCTCCTCTAACATTTTTTTAAATGTTGAAGTTAAAAGCATCAATCTGGTGCACTTTGAGAGCAACATTAAGAGATCTATGGATACATCTCTCAACACCCATATGAAACAGAACTGTAAGCAGATTTATTTTTCTTTATGGATATTTTACAAATCACTCCCCTTTCAAACTGTATTCTTGTTTATTAATAACAACTTTTTTACCGTCATATAGTATTTTATACCTGTTTACTTTATTCTCTTATTTGCGTGACACTATTTGTGCAGACAAAGTTCAAATTAATTGTAATATCCCAGTTATAAACGACATGACTCAAAGATGTGTTGCTGTATTTTAGTGGTAAAAAAATGCATTTATCATCATAATTATTCTATATATATAATTTACACAGTGCCTGTAAACCGGAGGAGAACGCTGGCATTTCTCCTCCTACTTGAAAGACTACGGAGGGATAGGGTCTGCAAATTAGTTTATTTGGGGGATGGGCCGGATGCTCTGACCGGTCCACTTCCTGCCCGCCGTCTCTGCAACGCCTCGCGTCGCGTACAAAAATAGACTTCAATCCTATTTAGAGCGGAAGCCAGCGGCGAGACGCTTCTGGGACGCTTCTGAGCCGTAACGCGGCACGTCTGGTGGAATAGCACCCATTGACTAGAGTGGCCGCGATCCTGGTGGACGCCGCGGCGCAGCCGTAACGCGGCCGTAACGCGGCCGTAACGCGGCCGTAACACGACGCAGACGGGCCCGGTGGAATCTAGGGGTAAGCCTTATATTGGCACTAGCTTACTTCATCTTCTTCATCAGCCAGCATCCTTGGTATCTGTTGTTCACAGAGTTGATTCCCCCCCTTCCATCTTGATGTTTCTCGGCATCTCTTATGACCATCTATGAATGAGTTACTAACATTTATAACTGCCAAAAGGGAGCCTTGTAAAGTGTAAAACAAATCACCATTTATTAATGAGTTACTACCATTTATAATTTGTTTAAGTTATAATAAGCCTTAAAGTTATGCATAAATTAGGGCGTGGTCACATTGAGTGACAGGTAATTCCAGTGACTGCCGTTGTTTGCTAGCAGCTCCATGATGCTACAGGGGCTCAGCCTGCTCAGCTCATCCCTGGAACATAACTTGAATTCGGCCATGTTTGTTGTGCTGGTGCCTGAAACATGATGTGCAACAATTTTTACTGTCGTTTGTGTGCATTTTGTTGTTAACTAAGATGATGTTATGATTTATTTTTTGTTAGTATGCACGTGGACGCTTTGGACATACCTGGAAAAGGAAGAAATGGGTCTTCGGAATGATGGGAGTTAAAGACAAAAGGCGGAGACTAGTGTTGAAACTAGTGGAGAAACGATCAAGATGCCACCTTGTCCCTCTGATTAGACGGCATTTTAAGTCAGGAAGTAGCATTATTAGTGATGAGTGGAGGGCATACAGGAGAGTGCTGAGTAACGTGGGGTACAACCACTGCAGCATAAACCAGGTGTTTTTTGAACCCCCAGACTGGCAGTCATATCCAACATATAGAAAGAGCTTGGTCGACCGTCAAAGGACATGTCTGTAGACTGAGAGGAAACCGTACAGAGAGTTTGTTGGAGAAATACCTCAAGGTTCTTGAATGGTCCTCTTGGCTCTGGTCACCCTGATGGACTGCTTGGACGCTTGTTCAAGGATATACACAAAGCCTTTCCAGTCTGAGTACCATTATGTCTTACCAAGTCTTTAATGTATGTCTGAGAAAAGCTTTTATGTTTAAATATGTGTATCAGTCATACTAAACAGTCATTACTTTGAGTCCTGATTTTCTTCATGTGTGAATAACGTTTTTTGCTTGGCTCTTTTGCATCTTACTTTGCATTTCATGTGAAAAATGTGTATTATGTCAGCGTGAATGTTATAACTCATTCATACATGGACATGTGTATTAAACTTAAAAATAACGCACCCTTTCAGTAGTTATAAATGTTAGTGACTCATCAATAGATGGTGATGTGTTTCACACTTTACAATAAGGCTCCCTTTTACCAATTATAAATGGTAGAACAACAAAATCGCCACCCGAAGTCCCGGGTAAATCGCCAGAAACGCCGACACCTCCTCATCACTCCAACGCTCCCACGTTTTATTTTGTGTTGCCATAAGTTGGTCTCTCTCCGTCGGTACGCTGGGCTAATGCTAATAATGCTAATGCGAGCAAATAAAATGGTGGCTTCACAAAACTTTTCGGAGTTTTACGGGGCGTGGTTTGCAATTCGCCCAGCCAATCAGAAATTGGAACCTTTTCCTCCCCAGGAAAGTACCACCTCTCTAGCAGGGACTGAAAAGAGGTGAAAAGGTTCCCGAAAAAAAGTTATAGTTCCAGATCTTTTTGGTGTGAACGCAAAATCCCAGGAACTATCGGAACTATTCCTGGGAAATGTACTCCGGTGTGAAAGCGCCTAATTATAAATGGTAGTAACTCATTAATAAATGGGAATGTGTTTTAAACTTTACAATAAGGCTCCCTTTTGGCAGTTAGTAACTCATTCATAGACGGTCATAAGAGATGCCAAGAAACATCAAGATGGATGGGGGGGAATCAACTCTGTGAACAACAGATACCAAGGATGCTGGCTGATAAAGAAGATGAAGTAGGCAATATAAGGTAGTAGTCAGCAGTACAGATAAATGTGGGCTCACTATTTTGACAAGTAACCGGTCACAGTTGCCCTGTCTTATAAAAGTGTCCACAACCTAATTCATTAATTAATTACAAACTATTCGTAAACCCTTTATAAGGGTAGTCTTATTGTAAAGTGGTACCCTATTTGTTAAGCTGTCAGATCTGCCTACCTCTGCCTCGCTAATGCTGCTGCTGCTTCCACTTTGATCCTGCTGGCCTGCCCCACCACCACCCCTTCTTCCACCCCATCATCCACCTGTAGTCGGATAGTTATTCAATCATGATTCAATGTTCTATGTACATCTGTGGAGTGATGAGGCCTGAACCTAGACACCAAACTCAAACTATATGCTCCCTCTAATATATATATTAAAGTAACACGCAAGTTGTCTGACTGAACTTGTGAGTTTGTTGTTGACAGACATATCAGTGTTGGTCTCTGAAAAAAAAATCACTTTTGTGACAAAATGTTCAGAAGATATATAGCTTATGGAAAAATGCTGTCAGACATGCTGCTAATATCCTAAAGATGCGGGCAGTGTTGAAACCTACATGACAAATACAAAATTGTTAGCATGTTAGCATGCTAAAACTAGATTAAAGCACCACTGTGCTTAAGAACAGCATAACCTAGCCACTGCTGTTGTTTTAGTCTCTTAGTCTGGTTGCACTCTATATGTGTGGAACATTATCCTGCTGACTTTTTCACTGAAGCAAACCTCTGAGTACAGGACTTAAACTTGTAGGGGGGTATTTTTACAACGCTGTTTTTCAACTCTAGCTTAATTAAATGCTCTGAATAATCTACCACCTAGTTATAGCGAGTGGCAGAGCGGATTCACAATATACACTTATAAACCGCAGGACTGAGATGAAGCACTCCACCAAGATATGCCAATGCTCATGTTTCCCCTAAAGTACATTTTCCGCCAGAATAAAAAAAAACACAAATTCTTTAGAAAGTATTAGTTGCCATAATGTTTTTTCATCATATTACTTTTTTAACAGCTTCTTCTTTACTGTGTTTGCCCCCCATATTTTCACAATGCAGGACAACTTTGATGATTTATGAATGAATCATCATGTGTTTTTACGAGTGTTCTTTACTAATTCAGGCATTGCCTTTGAAGAAAGAGCATTGGGACAGTTACAACATTACATAACCTACCCAGCTCTTTCAAACATGTGCAGAGTGTACAGTGGAGGTTTCTCCGCACAACTTCAGAAAACTGCACCCGCTGTGAGGCAGGAATGTCAGGCACAGGTTTCTGATATCCCCTCTTGACAAATCACTTTGATGGTGATTTGCTTGTCTATTTTTATTCACAACAACTGTCTTGAATTCTTTACAAGTCAATTTCCGCGACTTGTATGCATGTGGCGCTTGTAAAATTGTCTAATTTCCTGCCTCAAATTGTCAGGGGGTAGAATCCAAGATGTCATGGTTAAAATAATTATACCTCAGGAAGTGGCATGATGACTTTGTAACTGCCACTCAGGCTTACGATGATTTATATTTAAATGTTCAGTTATGAGGCTCATCTCCTTTGTGCTTTGCTCCATTTTTTGTCTAAAGGTTACTAAAGAGGAGGAGCATATTTTGTTTCACATCTGATCTTATTTTCTGTTATAAGTCTGGTGGTAGCTTTTTAATGTAAAGTCAATTCTGCAGCATCAGCATGATTTCCGATTATATATGTACAAAAGTCCTTCCAACAATGTTAAACTTCTTGACACCAAATATATATCTGCAAATATGTGGATCAAAGCTTAAGCCCTAAAGCAGCACAAAAGATCCATGTGCTAGATAATGCATGTCAGAATAATGATATGTTATGTAAATATAGGAATGAAGCTTGAGGCAAAATGCTAAACCAGTGAGCAAGAACTATTACTGGTTAAAATAACATAAAGTAGATCTAAAGCAACCTCTATTCCTTTATTAAAGGACGGTCCATAATGATAAATGTTCACCATTTTATTTATGTTAAAGAAAGTGTGAAACATATAAACCTGAACAACCTCTTTTTCCAGCCGACACACGAACACAACATTAGCTTTGTGCCGACCCCAATATTACTCACACCAATTCTTCGTGACATTTATCTTTATCGTATCTGTCATCCCTGTCATCTAAAAATAAACAACAAACACCTCGAAAACTCCATCCAGAGCAAAATGATGCTGTGATTACAAAGTGAATCAGAAGCTTTAAGAGTGACTTAAGGAAAGTGGCTGCCAAATGTATTTTTAAGTTGCTTACGATGTAAAACAAACATGTGTAAGAATCAATCAATCAATCAATCAATCAATGTTTATTTATATAGCCCAATATCACAAATGTTACATTTGTCTCAGTGGTCTTCACAGTTTGTACAGAATATCAGTGTGACAATACGACACCCTCTGTCCTTGGACCCTCACATCGTACAAGGAAAAACTTCCAGAGAAAACCCACAGTTTAAAGGGAAGAAATGTGAGAAACCTCAGGGAGAGCAACAGAGGAGGGATCCCTCTCCCAGGACGGACAGACGTGCAATAGATGCCGTGTGTAAACAAATTATAATACATTTGCAACATAGGTAGTCCAAATGTTTGGAAATGCATGTGTGTATAATAGGAAGATGAATCCACGAGGACATCCATCCAGGACTTATGATCCAGGACCACAGCAACAGCCACGAATTTTGGGGAAGCTGGGTTAATCGGAACATGAGAGTACACAGGTACAGACAGAGAGATGGAAGAAGTAAGATGTCCCCCTACAAACTAAGCCTATATCAGCAAAACTAGGGGCTGAATCTAATCAGCCCTAACTATAAGCTTTATCAAAAAGGAAGGTCTTAAGCGCACTCTTAAAAACGGATAGGCTGTCTGCCGCCCGAACACAAACTGGAAGCTGATTCCACAAATGTGGAGCTTGATAAGAAAAGGCTCTGGCTCCCATTGTAATTTTAGAGACTCTAGGAACAACCAACAACCCTGCGTTCTTAGAACGCAATGCCCTAGTAGGACAGTAGGGTATAATGAGTTCTTTAAGGTAAGATGGCGCCTGCCCATTAAGGGCTTTGTAGACGAGAAGAAGAATTTTAAATTCTATCCTGTGTTCTATAGGGAGCCAGTGTAAGGCAGCCAGAACAGGGGTAATGTGGTCCCTTCTCCTAACTCTAGTTAGTAGACGAGCTGCAGCATTTTTGAATCAGCTGAAGCGACTTAACTGACTTCTTGGTACACCCTGATAAAAAGGAGTTACAATAATCCAGCCTAGAAGTAACAAATGCATGCACTAGTTTCTCTGCATCGTTTTGAGGCAAGATATGCCTAATTTTTGCAATGTTACGTAGATGGAAGTAGGCGGTCCTTGAAATTGATTTTATGTGGGCATTAAAGGATAAATCCTGATCAAATATAACACCAAGATTCCTTACAGTCTCACTGGAGGCCAAATTAATGCCATCCATAGTTAGTATATCTTTAGATAATTTGTCCCGTAGATTCTTCGGGCCGAGTACAATAACTTCAGTTTTGGTCGTGTTTAACATCAAAAAGTTTAAGGTCATCCACGTTTTTAAGTCAGTCTTGAATTTTATTTAGATGATTAATTTCACCAGGCTTGATTGATAAATATAGTTGAGTATCATCCGCATAACAATGAAAATGTACAGAATGATTCCTTATAATATTGCCTAACGGAAGCATATATAATGTGAACAAAATAGGTCCGAGCACTGAGCCCTGTGGCACTCCATGGCTAACTTTGGTTATCGTTGAAGATTCATCGTTGACACGTACAAACTGAGAGCGTTCAGATAGATAGGACCTAAACCAGCCTAAAGCAGTTCCCTGTATGCCAACTAAGTGCTCTAGTCTTTGCAATAGGATGTCATGGTCGATAGTATCAAATGCAGCACTGAGATCGAGCAAGACAAGAATAGAGACAAGTCCTTTGTCTGAGGCTATTAGAATGTAATTTGTGACTTTAACCAGAGCTGTCTCTGTGCTATGATGTGTTCTAAAGCCAGACTGAAAATCTTCAAACAAATCATAGTTTTTTAAGTAATAACCCAACTGTTTTGCGACTGCTTTCTCAAGAATATTTGAGAATAATGGAAGATTAGAAATAGGTCTATAGTTGGCTAAAATCTCTGGATCGAGGTTGTGCTTTTTAAGAAGCGGTTTTATCATTGCTACTTTGAATGATTGTGGAACATAGCCTGATAATAAAGACATATTCATAATATTTAATAAAGAAGTGCTAATTAATGGAAAAACTTCCTTCAACAGCTTAGTTGGAATTGGGTCTAAGATACACGTTGAAGGTTTAGAAGAAAGAATCATTTAATTTAATTGTTCAAGGTTTATGACTGAAAAGCATTCTAGTTTACTATCTAGTGTAATATTAGAACTTACATTTCCGGGAGCTGTTGATAACGCTATACTGGTCAAAGGCAAGAGGTCATTGATTTTGTTTCTAAGAGTAACAATTTTATCGTTAAAAAAGCACATAAAATCATTACTACTGAGTGCTATGGGAATAGAAGGCTCAATTGAGCTATGGCTCTCTGTCAGCCTGGCTACAGTGCTGAAAAGAAATCTTGCATTATTCTTATTCTCATCTATTAATGAAGAGTAGTACGCTGCTCTCGCTTTACGCAGTGCTTTCTTATATTCATTTAGAGTAATATGCCAAATTAAACGAGATTCTTCAAGTTTAAGAAGCATTATCATTACCAAAGCAAAGGTGGTTCATTTTTAGAAAATACCAACAAAAGATGGTGGAAGCACTACATGTTGGCTGGCCTTTGTAAAGGCCTTCAAAACAAACAAATAAGTGATGGAAGATGGGAGGGAGAGTGATGGCACAATGCACAAGTCTGTCAAGTAGAGAAAGGTGATTGAGAACATGTCTGTGTACCTTGATTCTTACAAACATTAGCTCTGACAATATAGAGAAATCTAAAAGTAAGGAATAATCCACATTAGATTCATTTGATTATATGTGTTCTATAAATTATTGAAAATGCTAGCAAAGAAAGTAAAATACACACATTTGAATTACATTTCAATATACCAGTTACCATTTACAGAAGTAGTACACGTTCATTTTCATTTGCCTGATTAAGTTGTTTCTTACTGTAAGTGCACTGTTAGATACCCTAATAACAATTCTTTATTTTGTATTCATATGTATAAAAGGGGTGACATGCAGAGTTATTCCCTGCATTCAACTTTATTCCACAGCTTAGAACATAACTTTCCATTCAAAACAGATATATTCAGATATAATTACACAATATATTCTTATCTTAAAAAGGCAGAATAAAAAGTGTTTTTGGTTAAAGTTAGTAAACACAACAACTTAAAGTTGGCGTCAACGACATAAGAAGGGCAAGCCCCTAGACAGCGGTTGGGTTAGGGTGCTCGCCTTTGGGAGAAAGTCAACCCCAGCTTTTCTCTCTTTTCAGAACAAAATATATTTGTGTTTCTTCTTTCGTCGCAATAACTGTCCTATTCATAGCTTATTCTTGGATGCGTGCTTAAAATCTGGCAACCGATCTCGTCATTTGTAAAGAGGTTGACTATCAATAAGATCCCAATGTAATGCATTGGCCAAACTGTTTATTTACATCTTCCTATTTTTTTATCTACTTGCAGACGATTGGCATTGCCAGAAAGATTGATTTATACATTACATACAAAAATGTAAACGCCCAACCATAAAGATTTTTATTCCAAAAGGGCCTGAGCTTGACTTGGGGGATATACAGTAGAAACCCAACAGAGATATTGGGCTTTGGTTAGGAAACCTCTGGTGTTCATACAATATTTGACAGCCGTCTTTTTACAACTGGAGCATAGTATGTAGTGTATCAAATTCTTTATTAATTTTATTCCCAAGGCTAACTTCCATTTCAACTGGAACTTCTACCCCACTTTCAGCCGTTCTTACGATGTCAGTAACTTCTTCAATGAACAGAAAAGGGCATTCATTTATTTCCCAGCACCCTCTTGAATGGTCCTTACTGTATCAATTATTATGCCCTCTGTCAGTAATAGAAGAAAGACGTTAATAATTCATTCTTTCATGAATGAAAATTCTAATGTTCCTGTAGGTTGGAGGTCAGACACAGAATGGCACCCGGGAGCTGTTACGGGTTCAGTGTCTTGCTCAAGGACACTTGTGAGGAAATGAGGAAACTGGGAGTAGTGACTGATAATTAGAAATGGCCTGAATAAAAAGATCATGCACATTATTTTATGTCTTCTTATAATCCTATTATCTCATTCTTTTTTTTTTTACTTTGCAAATGACCTGTTTTTCATATATAAACTGTCTGCTCCTCCAATCGGCGATAATCTTCACTTGTGCATGATGACTGGCGAGTGATGTATTGGAGTTGTGGCAATGCTGCTTTCAGCCGTTACACCTCAGATTATATTATATAAATAAATGTATTAGATTATATAATGTAAATATATATATAAACTGAAAGGAGCAGAAAAAAAATTATGCTTTCAAAATTTAAACTTTATTCATCTATTTACACTGGCTTGTCGTTTAAAGGGCCCATGTCATGGTCATTTCTACTGATCATAATTCCATTGTAGAGGTATACTAGAATAGATTTATATTGTGCAATTTTCCAAACTCACATTGGTTTCTCATACAGCATCTCTGTATAGTATGCATATTCATCAGGTATTCACTTTCTGTCCTAAACGGCTTGTTGGAGCTCCTGCCCCCCCCCCCCCCTCCCTGTGAGCCCAGTGTGCTCTGATTGGTCAGGACAACAAGCGAAACTCATCCTGAGCACACACAAACACTCACAGCCGAAGTAAAAACAATAAGTGTGGCTTGATATTGAGTAAGAAAAAGGTTTATAACGCTGTGAGCATGGGTCTGCGGAGAGCATTTCTCCGTGATCCCAACTCGTCTATTACCAGCGTTCAGGGAGCTCTATGCAAGTCAATGGGGACTCCCTGTTAGTTGGCCAAGGATCCTGGTGTGTGAGGTGCTCCGCGGATTGGTCCATTTGGGCCAATCCGGTCATTTGTTGTTGATTTGGGTGTTCACACGTCACAGAACCCAGGAAGCAAACAATGGAAAATGAGAAATCTCCAACGAGGCGTTTTGGGGCAGCATAGACAGGTATTTTCTGTGTTAGAGTTTTACTCGCTACAGGGTGTACTTCGAGTTTTTTTTTACTCTGCAGACCGTTTACATGCATAAAAACCTTCATAACACACAAGGGGACGGGTAATAACCGGAAAAGCATGACATGGGCCCTTTAATACCATACCAATTTTGAAAATAATCGTGTGGTTTTATCATTAACACTTTAATCCATTCAAAGAAATGTAACCACCCTAATTGTGTCAATAGCTTGAAATGCGCTTTGATTTGGCGATGTTTATTAAAGTATGATAGACTGATCATTGTGTATGTTATTTGTTATTAGGGCAATTATGTACGTTGTTTTAAGGCCATTAATGGTTGGGTCAGTATGCAGAATCATTTCAGAATAAATTATTCTTCAGTTGTGTCACTGTCACTTTTCCGCTTTGACTTTTGCAATATTGTAAATTGTTTCTAATGTTCAATATTACTTAATTCTCAAGATTCTGGTATCAGCCAGGGATACGTTTTCCTTAATGTATTGATGTATACACATTGGACAAAAGTATAATGAGAGCCTAAAAAGCACCCCTCACATAATATTTCTTACAATACAATACCGTACTTGGTAATGAACAAAAAACATACGAGTTCTCATATCCCACTAATTCTCTTACAGATTATATGCAGGTGATAATCTACAACCCAGGTACAAACCAACATGGTTTCTGCATGCTTGGTAAATATCTTCTTGTATAACCTCTCCCCAATCAGTCCCATATCATTGTTTTATTAATTCAACACATTACTCCAAAGTGGCACAACCAATCTGGAAAAAACATGTATTTATTTATTGCTATAACTTTGATAACCAGTTTTCCTTGCAGGTCCACATTTTTGCATGATTTTGCAACTTATTATATTTATATCAGACCACGGATCAGCATGGAGTCTTGCAATTTATATAATATCATCTTTGCTTGCATCTGCAACACTTGAAGCTCCTAGAGAACTCACCTCAAGCCTGAGTTATATCTTACTGAACCACTTCTTACCCATGATTATTATAAATTCTCAATGTATGTATAATACGTAGCGAAAACAGCTTGACATCCTTTATTTCTCAATGAACAAATAACACTTATTTTCAACCCTGATGGGTATAGCTTTAGGAGTCAGTCTGCTCCTATGGGTGCAACCTTTAGTGAAAAACAGACGGGCATGAAGGAGGCTGTCTTAGCCTTATGGCTCTCTGTGGCATGTCATTAGTCTGCCTAATTAGATAATAATGACTGCCTTCCATTACAGGCTGGTGCAGTACACATGGTGCTCAGAGCTTCAGACCACCTTACCCATTACAAGACCAGTCAACTCCGCTGACAAAGAAGTTCTGAGATTGCTCGTTCCCCCATGTCTCTTTGCTTTTATGTTTTACTCACAAACAGTCCTCTTTTGTTTCCTGCATTTACAGCCTTGCCAGGGTTGAGCTGAGGCGGAAATCCTATTCTGACGGACAAGCTGGCCCGTGGCTCATTTTCCAGCTGGTATTGTACTGTGTGTGTTCACAGAAGAAAGATGTAAGGAATTCTGTACATAAAAGACAGGGTTTCTCAAATGCTTCACAACTCGAGGCAATACTTGAATTTTGCAGAACATACACACTATAAACCTAGCTCACGTCAAGACAAATGAAAAGGAGGGCTATCTATGGTCAGTGAGCATCACAAGGCACACAATCCAGTGATTTTTTTCTAGCAAAGTTTTATTGTTTTGTCCCTTCCGATGCTGTCTCATACCTTACGACGACAAATATTCTGAATGTCTTTCAATAAAGATTTTAACCCACAGTGATACTAAGCTTTATTGTGGATATAATGGAAAGATTGTGAAATCAGTCTTTGTGGGTTTAGTATATAAAGGATCTGTGCCTTTGGCCATCTTTTAACAGTGAGTGCAACCAGGGTATCTGTGTTTTTTTTTAATAGGTTTTGAGATTCACAATACCCAGGAAGAAAACATTGGAAAATGAGAAATCTCCAACGAGGTGTTTTGGGGAGGTCTTTTCTGTGTTAGAGTTTTACTCCCTACAGGGTGTACTTTGAGGGTTTTTGACTCTGCAGACCGTTTACATGCATTAAAACCTTCATAACACACAAGGGGACGGGTAATAACCGGAAAAGCATGACATGGGCCCTTTAAGCAAAGTTCAAGCAAAATTCAGACAGCTAACAGTTCTTTATTATACGTTTAAAGTCATATGGTTACGTAAACAAGCTTATACTAAAGTAAAAAAAAAAACACATCAGTTACTGTGAGCTGCTTGTGTTTTGTATTATGGTAAAAATACTTTAACCCTCTCTGCCATCCTCATGTCAAACGTAATGCCATACAAGGAACAGGTGTTTTAGTCATTTTATAAATAATAATAATATTATGAATCTGAAAATATTTAAGTTGAGAAAACAGTGTGAAGTGTTTCTTCTTATCGTTTGATCCCTTTAATCTTCTTTGACAATATGAATGTATATAAGCAGAACATCATGTATAGGTTTAGTAGTATACATCTAGATGCTCTATCTATACTGATGGATTACATATGTAAATATTACTTTCTTAGTAAATATGGGGGTAATAATTAAATCGTGAAAAGTCAAATGTAGTGTATCTCTTCTGAGGATTACGTGCTGACAACAGTGCTATAGTCACACAATGTATGGGAAACCCTGCTCTGAGATCAGTATACTGTAGACCAACACGCATTAAAGGAATGTACACAGATCCTGTGAGCAGAGGTGAGTGATGCGTTTACAGCCCTGCTCAAAGAAGTTAGGAGTGATGATAGATCTTTTTTCACACAACACCAATCAAAGGAGTATACCGTTTATTCTGTACGCTTCACAGTTCAAACCTCTCTTCATTATGACCACAATGTACATCCACTACATGGATTATATATGAGGGGAATGCCTGAAGAATCAAAGCATTTCAATATGAAAGATGCATTTCAAACAATACTGCCTGAAACGAAAAGAGAGCTTGTCTACACAGAAGCAATAGACATTCAGGTAATTTTCATGCAGCCATAAGCAGGATTAAACTGTCTTTTTTTAAGATGAAATATGACTGTTTGATGAAAGTAAACATGCTCATGTTAATATTTCATAAGCCAAGGAGCGGGTGCTGGTGTTGAGGTCAGCACAAAACAGCAGAGAGATACATTAAAAGAGTAATAAATAAGATCTCATGTCATTGGCTGAAACACAGCGCACTTAGATTGACCTTGTTTAAGGTGTCAGCAACAAAACAAGAACCTCATCATCTAGGGTTATGACCTGCTGTAAATATACAGATAGTGTAGATCAAAGATATAACAGTAATGCTAAAACCGCCCGCAACCTAACATGTTCTCCATAAAACCATTTTCTATAGTTATCTCCCCGGCTAGCTTGTGGCGCTATACAGCCGCCATCTGATTGCTTGCGCGTTGAAAGGTCAGTGGTAAACAAGTTTAAAGATACCATTGGAATTTAAAGCGAATTTGCCAATTTTGAGGGGTGCGCAACGCCAACGGTAGCAATTCCGCCTATGGTCAGGCCACTCTCAATAACAAAACAACGTCAGCACAAAGCTGTTTTAACGTGTATCATGTAAATGAAGCTTAAAGGTAGGGTAGGTAAGAATGGAGAACAGCTCGAGTGCGCTAGAATTTGAAAGTATGCAGCCGAAAAAAATCTGCCCCTTCCTTCAGACTTCCTTACAGAGCCCCTCCTCCAACACACACAAATGCGCACATGACCAATGAGGGCACGAGATAAGTGTGTGCACAGATGGAAGGCTGACAGGCAGGTAGGCCATCCAGTTATTTTAGCTGGGCCGGCTAAAATGATTGGTCGTGCTTTTTACAGCGCCACGGCTTCCAGATAAAAAAAATTGTATTTATTGTCAAAGCATTTAATGTATTCATTGCTATCGGGATGTTAAGAGCATTCCATGGAATATAACAAAAAGTGTTTCTGAAGTGAATTACCTACCACACCTTTAATGTAAGGAACATATCATAGATCTGGTTCAACATATCAGTAAACTGATTGTGTTCTCATTCATAACACTCCGTTCGATGTCTCACTATGGGATGTGCCTCAACGCGTATGCATCAGAAGCATCAATCTCATTACGCCAATCCTGATTGGCTGGTGATCTTGACGACTACGTCAGGGAATCCACCCACCCTTTAAGTAGCTTGCGCTACGTCGCAGCGTCATTCAAACACCTCTTCTCGCTTCGGAGCACATCTCAAAAATATCAGTAGCCGGGCTAGCTTAACTGTCCACAGACTGAACCACAAGCTAACCTTCGGTCGCCGGACGCTTGCCGGCTACTTTTGCTTCGCACAAAGATTTGATTTATTAACACACCAGTTAATACTAAAATCTGCCCCGCCATTTTTTTTTCCTAAATAACAGTAAGGTTTTGTTTTTTGCAAACGGTAACATACCTGTTACTGGTATGTCCCTCCACGTCGACACCCCGGCGAGCGAGGATGGACCCTTCTCTCCCTCACACCAGAGGAGACGGAGGCTCGGAGGCTCGACTCTGCGGCTGCGGGTTCAAGATTTCGAGCACGGACTCACACCAGGTCTGCTCGTCCTGCCTTGGGCTGGAACATGCCCAGATGGCTATCGACGCCCCCGGTTCGTGCGGACACTGTGCCCGCTTCACCACCAAGACCCCTTCATGCCTGTTGATTTGCCGGCCGGCAATCGAGGCATGGTGGCGACCACCGCGGGAGTTGAGCCCCGCGCTGTGACAAGCTGGGGCTCCCAACTGGACCTCACCGTGGTTCCACCCGCGGAGGATGTCCTGGAGCTGGATTACATGGAGGAAGATGAAGAGGATACCTCTGAGTTCCTCTTATCCGACTCAGACGAAAACGAAGATAACATCTTCATCCCATCTGCTCAGGCTGCCAAGCCGGAGGCGGTGTCCGCTCTCCCAGGCGAAAGCGCGCCAACTTCGCCCCGCCTCAGCATGGACGTGCAGGCCGTGTGCCAACGCGCTGCGTCCAGGCTGGACATCCCCTGGCCTGAAGTAGCCAAGGAGACCTCCAGATCTCGCTATGAGGGGAAGAACTTGCCCCAAGCCGCGAGGATGACGAGGCAGCTTCTCCCAGTCTTTCCAGAGCTGCTGGACGAGGTGTCTGTCTCGTGGAGAGACCGCCCTTTCAGCAACAAGGCCCCAATCCAAGGAGCCTCCTCTTTGGACTTTGAGGGCATGGAGAAGCTCGGCTTGCTCCGCATGCCGCCTATGGAGCCGCTTGTGGCAGCCCACCTCCAACCGCGGCTGTCTTCGGCACCTAGCAGGAACCCCATGCTGCCGACAAAAGCAGACCGTTTCCAGTCAGCAATGACCGAACGGGCTTACAAAGCGGCAGCTTTGTCCGTCAGGGCGCTCAATGTCTCGTCAATGCTGACCGCTTACCAGGCGGAGCTCTGTGAGGACATGACGAACAAACCTGAGCCTGCCGTGTGGGACGAAATCTAAGCGATCACAGACATTTGCCTCTGTGTGCAGCGCTGTGCAGTCCAAGCCACGGGCAAATCGCTGGGGATGATGGTGGGGCAGGAGAGAGCCAGGTGGCTTAACCTGACGAACCTTCCGGACCGGGAAAAAGAGGACGTCTTGGACATGCCAATTGTCCCCGAGGGCATATTTGGCACCGCTCTGGTTTCAATGCAGCAGCGGTGTGAGGCCAAAAAGAAGGAGGATGAGGCTCTCCAGCTTTGGCTTCCCCGAAAGGTCCAGCCGCCGCCTCCAACAGCCCCGCGACAGACCTTCACTCAGGCTGCCTCACGTCCTTCCCATTTCAAGATCCCGAAACGGCAAAAGCCACAGCCCGCCCCGGGTCTCCCGCCCAGACACGAGGCGAGGACGAGCTGGCCAAGAAAGTCCCCGGTTCCGGCAGCAGCCGCACAGGCACAGCCGGCCCAGACCTTCGGCCATCAGGTGAGGAAAAAGAAGAGAGCAGCCTGACAGCCTTCCCTCCTCTCCTCGGTGAAAGAGCTGGAAGTTCCCTGTTTTCCAGCCCCAGAACGTGTTCCACACGTGTTCAATGCTCATGTGTTTCCGGGGTGCAACCACGCCCCCATCTTCCCGCCGCCTCGAGTGATGTCAGAACGTCATCCTCAAGTTCGCGCCATGAGGGAGATGGACTTCACGTCAAAGACAGCAGGTTCTGCTGCTCGTTCAAGTCACACAAACACATGTAATTGTTTTCTAATAAAACATTTTCCACTGTCGTTTCCAGGCTTAAAGCCAAGGGCGCAGTCAAAAATAATGAATAGAAAAACAATAAAAACAATAAACAGTCAGGTGACTGCTCCACTTCTGAGAGTGGCTGTTGCCTCTCTCAGAATGCGGATGGTAACCGAGTCTGTGAACGCATCATCGCCGCGCGCATGCACAGTGTCGACCGAGGTTGTCAGCCTGGGATACCACCGTGTTCAGACACTAGAGGGCCCCATAACACAACCAATAAAGACACAGAGAGCAGACAACAGCGAAGTGATCACATCTCCACTCGCTTTGAGAAGCGAAAGGTGGAAGGTGCTCACAAGCTCTGCTTGGGTTTTCAAAACAATAGCACGGGGTTACAGACTCCAATTCACTGTCACCCCCCCTCACTTCTCGGGCATTGTGCATTCACAAGCCCGGGGAGAGTCGGCTCATATTCTAGAGCAGGAGATTCTCTCGCTACTAGAAAAGAAAGCCATGTCCAAAATACCCTCCGAACAGAGTCAGAGCGGCTTCTATTCCAAATATTTCCTCGTTCCCAAATGGGGAGGGAACGGAATTCGCCCTATCCTAGATTTAAGGGCTCTGAACAAGTATCTCAGAAAATACAAATTCCGAATGCTCACTCACACATCTCTGCTGCGTCTCGTACGTCAGGACGATTGGTTCACATCAATCGACCTGAAAGACGCGTATTTTCACATCCCAATATATTATCCACACAGGAAATATCTGAGGTTCGCTTTTCAGGGTGTCTGTTACGAGTACAGAGTGCTTCCCTTCGGTCTGTCTCTCAGCCCACGGGTGTTTGTACGATGTACGGAGGCAGCAATAGCCCCGTTAAGGCAACAGGGCATTCGCCTGGCAACCTATTTAGACGACTGGCTCCTTCTTGCACAGTCGGAGCAGGAGGCTATTACGCAGACGAATATCCTCGTGAAACACCTGCTCGACCTGGGTTTCGTAATAAACACAGAAAAGAGCATGTTGTCCCCAGCCCAGACTGTACTCTTCCTGGGCTTACGTCTAAATTCGGTGCCCTTTACAGCCCGCCTGTCAGCAGAGAGAGTGAAAGCCTTCAGGGCTTGCCTCGCTCATTTCCAGCCACGAAAATATGTTCTCTTCAGATCATGTCTGCAGTTACTGGGGCTCATGGCGTCAGCCGCCCTGGTGGTACGACTGGGCCGCTTACACATGAGGGATTTCAGCGCTGGGTAGCTGCCCTCAGACTGGATCCTGTGCGTCATGGCGTGCGGAGAGTGATGGTCACTGTGGAATGCGTAATGGCACTGCGCCACTGGCTGCACCCGACTTTTCTAGTACGGGGCGTACCTATGGGTGCTGTCCTATCGCGGAAAGTGGTCACCACAGACGCATGTCTGACGGGCTGGGGGGGTATATACGAAGGTCGACCTGTGAGGGGTCTCTGGAGCAGAGATCTCCAACGGTCACACATAAATTATCTGGAGCTTTTAGTGGTGTTTCTCACCCTGAAACGCTTTCTGCCTTTTCTCAAAGGACATCATGTCCTCGTGAGGACAGACAACACGGCCACAATATCGTATATAAACCGTCAAGGGTTTTTGCGTTCTCTCCAGTTACACATGCTGGCACGCAAACTGATTTTATGGAGCTGCGGACGTCTCCTCTCTCTGAGAGCAACGCACGTACCGGGAGTGATGAACCTCGGGGCAGATCTGCTGTCCAGAGGTGCACCACCAGTGGCGGCGCCAGAGTATTTTTGTTGGGTAATCTATGGTAGGGCTAACCCATACAGTGGTGGGGCTCAAGTCAGTCAGTATTTGCGATGCAATTACATACACGCTATATCGCCCCCCTTGACAGTGAAACGCCACGCGTGAGGTTTAGATTATTTCTGTATGAAATAAAAAGGCACATTTGTCTTGTAGTAAATAAAAAGGGCGACCTGGAGCACAATCCTGCAATTTCCCCACAGGTGAAAGAGTTGACATGCTGAAACCCCAACCCCTGCAGGGGGGTCTGGGGGGATTCTCCCCCAGGAGATTTTTTGAAATACTAACATAAAATACACATTCTGGTACTCTCTTGAGAAGAAAAATAAATAAATCTATTACTACACATTTAAAAAAATGAATGCCATTTTAGTTTTGTGTTACTTTGTTCTGAAAGCTGAACCTGCTGCTCCTCACAGAGAAGAGGGAAGAGGCTGTGTGAATTACTGTGTGAATTACTTTACATTGTGGATAAGGGTGGATAGCCCCCATTGTTCTGTGTGTCAAAATGAAAGACAGCCAACACACCTATCAATCATCAAACCGTGGGGTCTTATTCCATGTTGTATCGATGTATATAGAGATGTAGGCTACTACAGAAAAAGTATTCTCCGTCGGGACTTCCTGCAACAACACCACGCCGTTATCTTGATTCTGATTGGCCAGAAGACATTATCAAAGATGTTCTATTGAGAAGAGATCACTACGTGACAAAAGTTTTCAAAACCGTTTTTAGTCTTCGGTATTTCCAGACAAGTGGCTCCTGAAATCAATCTGACTAACTGCAGTCTGTGCAGTTTACTCCGCGCGAGTTGGCGGACTTTATTTTGCTTACTTTAACATCATTTTTCATGG
Source organism: Gobionotothen gibberifrons (assembly GCA_943591055.1). Classification (NCBI taxonomy): domain Eukaryota; kingdom Metazoa; phylum Chordata; class Actinopteri; order Perciformes; family Nototheniidae; genus Gobionotothen; species Gobionotothen gibberifrons. The sequence goes on from CALSBZ010000201.1 coordinate 2,408,443, forward strand.
TGGGGCTAAGGTGGGGCTAAGCCATTTATTGGTATGGCTATAGCCTACCCCAGCCATACCCTGGCGCCGCCACTGTGCACCACTATATGCAGACTGGACTCTACATCCAACAATTGTGAGTCAGCTGTGGGTGCGTTACGGCCTGGCCGCGGTAGATCTGTTCGCGTCAAAAGAAAATGCTCAATGTCAGCTGTTCTTTTCAATGCGCGCACCGTTAGGCGTGGACGCGCTCGCACACGTTTGGCCTCCGGTCCTTCTGTACGCGTTCCCACCCCTGGCTCTGATACCCCCAACTCTGGCCAGAGTGAGAAAACATCGCCACACACTGATCCTAATAGCTCCGCACTGGCCTGCAATGTACTGGCTGGCGGAGATATATCAGCTGCTGTGCGGGCAGCCGTGGCAGCTCCCGTTACGCAGGGACATACTATCTCAGGCGGGGGGGGGACGATTTTTCACCCACACCCAGAGCGCTTGGCACTATTGGCCTGGCCCGTGAGTGGTATAATTCGAGTACAGTGGGGCTTCCTCAGAAGGTGAAAAACACTATTCAGAGTGCAAGGGCTTCCTCCACCAGGTCTCTCTATGACTGTAAGTGGAGGGTATTTGAGGAGTGGTGCCTTCAAAAGGGACACATCTCTTTTCAATGTCCTGTCGGGGTGATTCTATCATTTCTACAGGACCTGATTGATAAACACAGAGCTTTCTCTACGATTAAAGTGTACCTGGCTGCTATTGCCGCATGCCATGTGGGCTTTGAGGGAAAGACGGCTAGCCAACATCCCTTGGTCTGCCGTTTTATGAAAGGGGCTCGCAGGCTCCTCCCTGTTTCCAGGTCACTAGTGCCCTTATGGGACTTGGCAGTGGTTTTAGATGGGCTCACTCGACCTCCATTTGAACCCCTGGAAGAAGCTGACATAAAACACCTGTCACTAAAGACAGTGTTGTTAATGGCTCTGGCATCTGCCAAGTGAGTCAGTGACATTCACGCGCTCTCTGTACATCCTTCATGCACTCAGTTTGCCCCGGGGAAAACAAGAGTGTTGCTGAAGCCCAACCCTGCCTTTGTGCCCAAGGTGGTTGGCTCATGCACCCCCATTGACCTTGAGGCATTTCCTTCACCGCTATGTTCCTCTGAAGAACAGCGGCCGAATTTGCTGTGCCCAGTTCGTGCTTTGCACACCTATATGGACAGGTCAAAAGAGTTTCGATGCAATGACCAACTCTTTGTATCCTGGGATAACCCTCATAAGGGCAAGCCCGTTACCAGGCAACGGCTCTCCCACTGGATTGTGGAAGCGATAGCTCTGGCTTATACGAGTCAGGGTTTGCAGGCACCAACGGGCCTGCATGCTCATTCTACTCGTGGACTGGCTACATCCTGGGCTTTGTTCAAGGGTGTGTCCATCCAGGACATTTGTGCAGCAGCGAGCTGGTCCTCACTGCTCACTTTTGTCCGCTTTTACAGACTAGATGTCTCTGCTCCAAGTGTGGCCCGTGCAGTGCTGGGCCCCGTGTTGGGACAGGGTTCTACCTGTTCAGTACTGTTTTGTTTTGGTGATTTTCGAGATAAGCATGTCTAGCAATACGGGAGTCTCAATATCCCATAGTGAGACATCTCACTTCATGTTACTCTGAGAACTATAGGTTACTAACGTAACCCCAGTTCTCAGAGTAACATGAAGTGAGATGTCTCACCAGATGGCCCTTCTTGCTGAGGCGAAGCGAGAAGAGGTGCTTATTTTGAATGACGCTGCGACGTAGCGCAAGCTACTTAAAGGGTGGGTGGATTCCCTGACGTAGTCGTCAAGATCACCAGCCAATCAGGATTGGCGTAATGAGATTGATGCTTCTGATGCATACGCGTTGAGGCGCATCCCATAGTGAGACATCTCACTTCATGTTACTCTGAGAACTGGGGTTACGTTAGTAACCTATAGTTTCTTGTGCTTCTGGTTGGCTAAGCATACCCATAAAAACATAGTTATTGTGTTAGTTGCCTCAGCCACAAGCTTACAGTAAATAAGGTAAAAGGGAATTAGATGTGTTGTCAGTGAATCTTGACAGATACATTCAATATACAAATCTTGGGATTCACCACATTATTATTTAACTGGAAAATATGAACAAATATGTATACAAATTTCATTATGATAAAATGATGTCATGTTCATTGTTTAGCATTATTCCCAATCCTTTGCCCATCGGGAACTCAATATAAGAAAGACCTCACAGTTGAGAAGTCGTATCTGCCTGTTTTACAGTGTAAACCAAACCAAATGGGAGGAAAGCTTCAAAACTTCATGAAGCCTAATTTCGCCATTACTTTCGCTATTAACAAAGTGGCTGTAGCTGATGAACAAAACTTAAAAATAAATCAGGATTGTTGTATTATTTTGCGAACACAGAGTAAATTGAAATATTTGCTGTTGTTTTAAATCTTTTTGGGGAATATAGTGAAAATGTAATACGCAGATTAATGTGCCACATTGCGCATGTCTTATCCAACACTATCGTGTTTTATTTTATACATCATTGACAGATCTTGAACTAAGAATTTCCTTGAACAAAAAAGATTTAGTTTGTTCTGAACTTTGAATTTTTAAGAGCAAGACTGAGAAGATTGAGATTGATTAGAAAGTCTGGCTCCAAAATGAATAGTGTTAAAAAACAGGATAAAGTATGAAGCACAGGGAAAAGGTTTTGAAATGAACTATACAAGGGATGCACACGCTTCTCGAGGGAAACCTTGCTTTGGTCTAAAATGTTGGCTGGACAAACCGAAGAGTGAACACTGATAACTTTTAATTTCCTCTTTGGATACTGGGTATTTTTGTATCATCTGTCAAAAGAATAAATAAAAGGGTCGGTGCTGAAATCATCTATTGCAACTCATCTTATCTCTTAATTGAAAATAATCTCTCAGGTTCAGTAATGATGAGGTTCACTTGGCAAACATTTAAGCTGTCTATGACACCATCGTGTACATTAAGACAGTGTAACCAAAGCCAAAATATCTGGCAGATTCTCCATCACCTCAGACAATATCAAGCCATTGAAAATGAGTTCATGGTTTGATATAAAAAGGTGGAATTCCAGGAGACTAGCCCAAAAACAAACACACACAGAAACACATACACTCACATGGAATTTCCATATTCCAATCTATTGAACATTACTGAGAAAATCTGCATCACGTTCAAATTAGAATTCAAATATGCATCCATCAATCCTATTGTCATTTTGAATGGATGCAGTCGATTCATGTCACATAAATCACCACTGTTCATTAATAAGACGTAATTACCATTTCAAAGATAGTAATAATTGCTTCTGTGATATGGGGACAACAGGGGCCTTCGGTCTAAATCAAAACAATTCAAGGGGTTCATTTCCCGCCAATGACTGCCAATTCAGTTATGAAATGAACGTTCCGCTCCAGCAGCCTTGGAGTATAAAAAAGCGAGTGTCTACACTGCAATGTCACCTCGCCTACTGTACCAGGAAAACAGGGAGAAAGAGAATTGTTCTCATCACGCAATCAACCAATCAATCATAACAAGACACAAGTAGGACAGTGATCATTACAGACACTAATCAAACATTTCAAAAGCAGTAAATCACAGCAAATCAGCCCAGCAGACAGAGAGTTATCCCACCCACTGGCTAAATATTTTGGTCAGTGTTTTTCTATTTAGATGCAAATTAAGTAACAGGTTTCTTGCAGGCAGTGCAAGCCACAACGCCAAGGCGATCAGCTTAATTCAATATTTTATATATTAAAGCAGTATAGGTTTGCCTGTGGTGCGCCTAGAAATGCCTTTTTCTGAGTAACACATTAGGAAGTTTACATGTATGATGATATACAGCAATCCAACGCCTATTTTGGTTCATGGGCTGTTATAGTTTTCCTTAAATTTGATTAGAAACCAAGAGTGCATTCTAAAGACCAATAATTGCTCAAAATAAATAAAAAGTATGTTCAACATAACCGACAAATGGGTTAGAAGGCAAACATTGCTTACAGTTGTGAATGCCAAGCTTAATATGTAAGGTGAAAAGCATGATGTAATAGAAATGATGAACAATAATTGCTCAAATGGTGAATTGTATATAATATTTTCACGCAGGTAATAGTGGCGTTATTTATTCAAACAAATGTAAAGTGAATATATTTGGTGAAAAAGGAAATAAAAGCCGTTCAAAGTTCATATCCTTCGACTTTTCTCTCCTTCATTGATTGGCAGGTGATCTCGACGTCATCGTCAGGGAATCCACCCCCTATAAGTAGCTTGCGCCACGACGCATGCGTCATTCAAAATACGCACCTCTTCTCGCTTCACCATAGCAAGGAGGGCCGTCTGGTGAGACATCTCACTTCATGTTACTCTGAGAACTGGGGTTACGTAAGTAACCTATAGTTCTCATTCGTAACACTCTGTTCGATGTCTCACTATGGGGTATTGCCAGACGAGCTTATCTCGAAAATCACCAAACCAACAGGTAGAGCTCTGACTCAGCAGGGCGCCTAGCACTGCTCGGGCCACAATGGGAGCAGAGACGTCTAGCCTGTAAAAGCGGACAAAAGTGAGCGGCGAGGACCAGCCCGTCGCTGCACAAATGTCTTGGATGGAAACACCCTTGAGCAAACAACCCAGGGTGTAGCCGGACCCCGAGTCGAAAGAGCACGCAACCCGAAGGCGCCTGCAAATCCCGACTCGTACAGGCCAAAGCAATTGTCTCCACCAATCGGTGGGAGAACCGTTGTTTAGTAATGGGCCTGTCCCTGTAAGGGTTAGCCCAGGACACAAAGAGTTGGTCATTATGACACAGAGCTCCTTTGATCTGTCCATATAAGTGCATAAGCACGGGCTAGACATAGCAAATTCAACTGCTGTTTCCCGGAGGGACACAGCGGCGAAGAAAATTGCCTCAATGTCAATTGGGGTATCTGAACCAACCACCTTAGGATAAAGGTAGGATTGGGCCTTAGCAACACTCTAGTTTGCCCTGGGGCGAACTAGGTGCGTGAAGGATGCACAGATAGCGCATGAAGTCACTGACTCGCTTGGCGGATGCCAGGGCCAGTAACTGCACTGTCTTCAGTGACAGGTGCTTCATGTCAGCTTCTTCCAGAGGTTCAAATGGGGTACGAGCGAGCCCATCTGAAACCTACTGTCAAGTCCCATAAGGACACTAGTGACCTGGAAAACCTTGTGCTTCCAATTAGGTCCTGTGGAAATGATAGAATCACTCCACCAGGACATTGAAAAGATGTGTGTCCTTTTTTAAAGACATCATTCCTCCCCACCCTCCACTTTCAGTCATAACGAGACCCAGTGGAGGAAGCTTTCGCGCTCTGAATAGTGCTCATCACCTTGCGGGAGACCCACTATATTCAGATTGTACCACTCACGGGTCAGGTCCATAGGACGAGACACCCCGGGTGTGGGTGAAAAAACGTCCCCCCCGCCTCAGACAGAATGTCCCTGCGCGGGGGGGGGCTATCACGGCTGACCGCACAGCCACTGATAAATCTCCGCCGGCCAGTACATTGCAGGCCAGTGCGGAACTATCAGGATCAATGCGTGGTGCTGTTCTCTCACTCTGGTCAGAGATGGGTTATCAGAGCCAGGAGTGGGAACGCGCACGGGGGGACCGGAGGTCAAACGTGCACGAGCACGCCCACGCCCAACGGTGCGTTTTAGACCGCGCATTGAAAGAACAGCTGACAGTGAGCCTAATCTTTTGATGCGAACAGATCTATCGCGGCTCGGCCGCGACACACCCACAGCTGACTCACAACCATTGGATGTGAAGTCCAGTCTGCATATGGTGATACACCTCTGGACAGCAGGACTGTCCCGAGGTTCGTCACAACTGGTGCGTGCCTCCCTCTCAGGGAGAGGAGGCGACCGCAGCACCACAAGATCAGTTTGCATGCCAGCATGTAACTGGGGAAACGCAAACCTCCTTGGTGGTTTACATACGATACTGTCGTATTTATCCATCCTCACGAGGACATGGTGTCCTCTGAGAGAAGGCAGAAGGCGTTTTAGGGTGGGTAATATGCTGGAATGTGGAAATATGCATCTCCCAGGTCGACTGATGTGAGCCAGTCGATTTGTCGCACGAGACATATCAAAGATGTGTGAGTGAGCGTTCTGAAGCTGTATCTCTTGAGATATCTACTCGGAGCTCATCAATCTTAGTATTGTCCGAGTTCCGTTCCCTTCCCGTTTGGAATGGGGAAATACTTGGAATGAAAGCCGCTCTGACTTTGTTCGACGGTTATCACAGATATAGCCTTGTTTTCTAGAGGTGAGAGAATCTTTCTCACTAGAAAACGGGCTGACTCTCTCCGGGCCTGTGAGTGCAGAATGCCCGAGAAGCGAGGGGGGGTGACAGTGGGTCGGAGGCCGTAGTCCCGTGTTACTGTCTTAAAACCCCCGGCAGACATTGTGAGCATCTTCCACTGTTTTCTCCTTAGAGTCAGTGGAGATGTCATGTCCCCTGCCCTCAGAGTCTCTGTTTGTCATGTTTATGGGGTCCTCTAGAGCACAGTGGTACCTCATTTCGACAATCCCCACCGACACTGCGCATGCGCGTGACGGTGGTGTTTTTACAACCTCAGCGGAGGCTTCACAGCACCAGCCGCCACTGCATCTGCACGTGACAGTGGTGGCTTCAGAGCCCCAGCCGTCACTGCGTCTGCACGTGACGGCGGAAATGTTTTATGCAGAAAAGAAACACAACAATACGTGACAGACATGTGTTTTGTGCACTTGAGGATGGCATTGAGGCATCTCTCGAGGCAGCAGGAACACATCTGGAGCTGGGGAACGCAGCTCTGTCACAGAGGGGAGAAGAGGGGGCTGTCAGGTTGCCCGCTTCTTCCTTCCTTACATCCTTAAATCTTACAACCCGTCCTTAGTCCGGAGAAAAGCGACGGCGTAGATTTATTTCCAAAAGGGTATTAACTGGTATGTTAATAGCCTTTAATTCCTTTCTTCTCTGGTGTGAGAAGAGAAGAAAACGTCCTCTTGCCGAAGGACCTTGCGAAGGTTCATTTTCGTTTTGAATTTGTGTGTCAATGTTGCCCTTCGTAAGGGCATCGTGAGGGCATCGTGTTCTCATCGGTGCCATCGGGCATTCGCCCTGATCAGAGTGAGGACGGATGCCCGATGGCACCGATGATAACAAGATGCCCTCACGATTTGACAAGATGCCCTCTCGAGTGCCTTACGAAGTTGCCGCTCACGAAGTTGCTGCCGGAGCCTGAGAAACTCCACCGGCGGTCATACGATGGCTTAAGATGCCCTCACGAATGGCCCGATGCTGTTGCGATCAGAGCCGAATTTGAACATTTCCTTTATCGTGTGTCCATCGGGTGTCAATTTCGGGACAGTGTGACAGGGGCTTAAGGGAGCAAATCAATCTAAGGATTACATTTCCCTTAAAACAACCCAAATGTGTGTGATGAAAAACAATGCATTTCCTGGCTAGAAAGACAACAAAAGGAAAAAGGGATTGATGAACCAGCACAAAGTGTCTCTAGCATTCCCCGTCTGTTTGCTGATGAGATATTAGCATTCATATTTTGTTTCAAGAGGGAGGAGAGCATGGCGATGCCTGCAGAGCATGAAGTTCTCCTGTCTCGCCAGATTTCCCTCTTTTTTCCCCCAAAAAAATTCTCTTTTTGGATCCTCTGGAGATGTAATTACTGTGCAGTCAACTTGTAAGACCCATAGTCCCAGGGAACGCGTATCCCTTATCGACCATTCCTGGCTGTTATTTTTAACAGCTCGCATATGCATTCTTCCTTTCGTAAAATGTATACTAATACTGTCCCAATCAAGACAAAAGGGTATTAATTCACAAGATGCACTTGCACAAACTATTGTGAGGCCTTTTGGTGATTCATATTGAGTCGTTTTGTTTAGCAGTGATATCTAAAATCATACAATACGACTGAGACTTTAATGTGCAATATCACACACTGATGGAAGTATCGATCAGTGAGCAATCATCTGTCGCCCATGCATATTATTTCAGCTTTCAATTTCCCAGCAATGAACAGAGAGTTGATACAATCTCTTTAATGGTGCTGCAGTCAATACAAAACTGCCACCCCTTATAATTTGTGCTTCGCCATGGCTCATTGGTTTTATATTGAGTTTTTATAATTCTGTCGGCCATATGGCTACAGTGGAAAGTCATTGTTCTGGCCTCTGCCGGGTGACTACTGTATAAAAGCCGTTCCTTTCAAATACCTTTCATTCTGCCCTTTCGTCTGCTGTATTCAAAAATCAATTTGAATATTTTAACACAATACATATGAGTTTATTTGTCAATGTGCCTCAAATTACCTTAAAGAGAGCCAATTCCAGGCAGAAAGTAATGTATAGCTTCTGAAAGCTATGTCATTACGGGTCATTTGCAAAAACCATGCCAATTCTCCAAGCCATCATTGAGGTCTTGTCAGTACTAACCTAATGCGCACACATCACCCAAACACACATCTACTCACACATCTCAAATGTTTTCTCTCCCTTTGGATGCTACAGAATACTTGAAATTATTCAGGCTGCAGCATTGTGCTGATACAAATGTGAGTTGTGCCACTGAAATGCTCCAGCGCATGTTTTATTAATAAAGTGTGAAAAAGTACAGCCGTCCAAAAGCTGCGAAAAAAATTGCCAAGAGAAAACCGTTATTCGTTTAGTGTCAATTTATGCGCCAAGGAGATGCAGAAGGAACACTGTTGTTTTATTTTTCAACAACAGCACTCCAGACAAAAGGCACTCTTTCAATCCTAGCCATCATCAAGGTTAATTTTTTTCAATTGGAAAGAGGGAACGTGGAGGTAGAACCTTTTGAAGACGTGGGCAACAAGACACACACTCTGCACCACGCTTAGAAGGAGGCTTTCAGTATTTTCCTTGATCTCCGAGCTTACATAATATAATTAAGCAGTTTAAACTGGCTTTATTGACACAAGCACTGAACGCAAAAGTGTCATGGGGGGGGGGAATCCCATCAGCGCACCACCACCATGGCCCTTCACCCACCACACTCCCATCGTTTCCCTCCTCAGCATATGTGGATTGATAACAGGAAGTCTTTTTTGTATCGCTGTGCCAGGGATTGCCGGGAGGAATTGGTTTGTTCCACAGCTCTCCGCCTCTCGTTGGCCTGCCAGCCTCACATCCTACGGGCTGTAACTGAGAGGAGGTCACCTCTCAAATATCTTTCACAGGGAAACCGGGACGGCAGTTAAAGCAGAGCGAATACACAGGCCGCGGGATCCATTCCATTTGATTATTGCGCCATTTGAATTATTTAACACAAATGCAGTATTGCTAGTGGTAATGGGTGGAGGCGGAGTATCAGGGATAAGTGAAGGGAGATGAGGAAAAAATATAACTGTGCAAATCAAACCCAGAGTGCTGAATTTAAAAATTGAAATGCATTATTCATGACTAATCACTTCTGGCAGTGATTGCATGAACACAAATTGCAAGTGGTGGGGAACTGACAAATGCTCAACAAACAACACATTTAGGATGTAAATACTTATATTAAGCCACAAACATACAGGGTTAGGATGAGGTTGAATTAATCAAAGGCTGCTGTAGCTTGACTTTTGATTTAGGACCCTCAGTAGGAGGCTGGCACGTATCCAGGACAATACAGGCTCCTTATCGCGGCAGTGAAGAATGAAAAAGAATAACAAACTCTGCAGAAGACACTGATAGTCTTCTGCATATGCATTGAAATTTCTGGTCCAATAAACACAGTTTTTCACAGGAAAAAATGATGGTTATCCAAGCGTGCTGACGTTCCCGGAATATCTTACAAAATGTGTGTATATGATACTAATTTGTTTAGCCATTTGGGAGAGAACATTACTGCTGACAGGCTTACATTCATTGGCAACAGTTCTTCCAAACTAAGTGTATTACTTCAAGGGTGGCTGACAACAACGTTTTTTCCATTCCATCCTGTTGCTGGTTGTACAACTACAAAAGCATTTTTGGTACATTTAAAGTAAGATTATTCTTTTAGCTAATTTATTAATGAGTTGTCCATACGATGTTTCAAGTCACGGTTTTCTGGACATAACCAAACCTCGAACCAAGTATTTGAAGTTGCCAAGACATAGCCATAAATACTACTTGCACTACTCAATATTTTTTACATTAATTCGATCAGCTAGGTATGTTAATTGTGCAAGATCTGAAAAGTGAAATAATTATCGGAGCACATTTCCAATTGAGTCTGCTCATTGCGTGAAATGGTGATTCGTTTGCAAATGGGTTCACGATGAAAACATTTTAAAGTAAAAATATGTTAAAATTGCATAGACAGCCTGTTCTATCGCCCCCAGGTAGCCAAAAAAATATAAAACAGCTTTAGAGATAGCACACTTTACAAAAATCAAGGACCATAAATTGACAGTAAACTGTTTGCACATATGTTTAAAGATGTTTTTTTTTTTTTTGGCATTAAATATGACTAAATGTACTTGGTATTGCAAGTTGATAGTATATGACTTAACAGAAAGTAGGCATTTGCATGCAATCTGGGTTTCCTGATGGTATTGCATGGCCCTCTTGACACTGACGCTGAGAACTGTGAGCTGAAAGCTTCAAGATTAGGCCTCAACTTGCAGCACAGGGCGTACTGACATGAAATCCATCTGGGGCTAATATGTCATGATTTATGTGTCTAATGTCAGTAATCAGAGAATGTACGGAGGGACTGGAGGGTGGATGAACCCTGAAGGGGGTAGGCAAACCTATTTTAGTCTGGAGGAATTAGCTGCGAAGATGCAGAGCTTGCGAATGTGTGAACGCCCACGTCAGATGTCAGGGAAAAATGAAATGTCTTCTCTTGCAACTGTGTTACTGAAAAAAAAGACTGTCAGATAAAGAGGGAAATACCTACTATATGATTATGATTTTAAATGACTTTTACTGTATACGTTATACTAGGAACAACTTCTTAGGAAATGCTGTTTCTGTTTAAGGTATACAGCAGAGCTTTGGGTGCCCAATCAGAAAATTCAAGGGTTTTCAAACCTTCTTCTCCTGTGCAAATATTGATAGATTAACCAGTGTGTTTGCCATGTAATGCTCTCACTAAAAAGCCATTTTACATTCATAAAAAGGTGCTTATCAGCAAATGCCGTGAGTGAGAATCATTTAGTCAATTCATCAGTGAGGAAATTACATGGAACAATATGTGACCAGACTGACAAGGGCATGGCGGCAACCTGTAAACCATTCTAGATAAATCACAAGACCTTTTTTTTTATCCAATCTTATCCTGTTCTTTACCCTTGTTTCACCATGCCACTTCAACATGTGCCTGTTGTGTGCGGGGGAAACCGGCATTTACATAAAGATATTACATTTCATTAATCATTCAGGTAGAAGAAATGTTTGCTTTGATTTATGGTGAGAGGTTTTAAGTTAAAGATGGCCGGGATTGTTCCATCAGCAAACAATTCAATCACTCAGCTGCGCTTTTCATGTAGAGGGCACAGGGGATAGGGAGCAAAGGGGTGGTGGGGGGAGTACATGGAGTGGTGGGGTTGGAATAATTAACCAAGCCTCGGGGGAGGGCTTTGCATACTCTTGATGCGGTGGGGGCCGTCCATTGCGGTAGAAACAACCGCCTTATTCGTCATTCATGAAAATGGCCCGCTTCCTCCCCAGTCTTGTGGCTCCGGTCTAAAAATACTCCAGAGGTCATTTGCCTGGCTTATTACGATCAATAGTTCCCTGCCACCTCCCCCCAAACCAGCTGCACGGTGGAAAGCAACACAGCACCGACTGTACGCGACTTGTAAAGGGTCTGATCCGAAGGTAAACTGTGACAGGAAACAGATTGCTAATTTGACATAACAGAGGACAAAGAGTTGCCCATGTTGCAACCAGGGTTAGACCAATATATCGGTTTGTCAAAGAGTGACAAGCCTGTGTTGAATAGTGGTTAGCAGAGTATCAGTTCTGTCCGCACGGATATGACAGAAGGAAATATTGGATTTCACTTGACAGCGTCAGGGGAGTCGTTACATCAAGTCTCTCCATCCCTCGAGATGCTAACACACTGCCATCAGAAAAAAAATGTTTTTGTATGGTATAATAAATGTTGAAGCCAAGGCTTTTTTTTTTTCAGTATACAGAAAAAATATAAAAATGAAATTTCCAAAAAAATGTAATGTACTTTAGCGTTTAATGTACAAAGGGTCAGTTCATTCATCGAAACAACACAGTTGCAGATGTACTGCTGTGAAATTAAACCAAAATCCACAGGCAAGTGCTGCTTGTGAAAGGATTTCAGAGTGGGTGTAGTCTGGTCCTGCGGGAATTCATTTGTGTGCAGGTGGCAGTGGCGGTAATTGGCATGTTTGCAATAGAAACCATAGAGAGATAATTGTCCCGGCTTATGTTTCTCAACGTGATGCTTGCGTTTCGTGCACCGCTCTGCACTTACATGCTTTGGTGATGCACTGAGCGTCAGAAGAGAGTAATTGTTGGAGTTCAGGGTCACTCAGGGAGCAGCAGGGAGGCAGCTGCGGCTAGCAGAGAGCCTAATGCATTCCGTTGTCTACACATAATGCCCAGAAGGTATTGCAAAAATATTCCACTAATTGCCCTAACTCCAAAATTGTGCTGTAGTTGTGCAGATACACAATAACTACCTTGGCTTATTTCAAGATGTATTAAATAAAACGCAGTTGACTATAGGGAATCATCAGTATTACAGTCATTGACTACTGTAAGGTGTATGAGAGGTTAGGTCTGTGGCCTAACAGCAGTGAGAGTCAGCCTTTTGTTATCCTCCGGAGTATTTAACCCTGTAAAGCCCAAATATAGAAAAACATTAGAATTTTTGAGGCATTTTACTTACTTGAATCTGACAAATCCAGTCCAATAAAAAAAGAGATGTTGCTCGTTTGAAGATTCGGAAGTTGTGTGAGTGTATGCTCCAGAGGGCAGGACCTAGAAACACATTTACTACCCAATAGCATTGTGAGGCTGAACAAAAGGACCTTTTGACTATGTAAATGTAGTCTTTTAGAAAATATTTAGAAGATGCTGTAGTGATCTCTACAATAAAACAGCTAGTGGACGACGTCCAAAGATATTAATAGGAGGATGTGCAAAACAGACAAACTAATAAGGCCTTATTTAAACATTAAAGAATACTTTAGGTTAAGGTCTTATTTTAAATAAGAACAAAACGTTGGGAGTTTAGTTTAACGTTTAATATATTGCATCGTTTATTTTGGCACTTGACAATCACCTTCCCTGAATTTGACTCAGGTGTAACTAAAGTCTGATTTAAGGGTTGTTTATATTTCACATCATTAATCAGAATCTGCAAATTAACTAAAATAAATGTAGTGGAGTACAAATACCAGGTTAACCTCTGAATTGTAGTGGAGTAGAACAAAGTAGTACATGCTGCTGTAACAATGGGATGGGCTGGATCCGTTCGAGTCCAGTTTTGGATAGTCTGCCGTGGTTACATTCCATTTCAAAGAGCTGTTTGACGCTCAGCGTAACCTTGTCGCACTGCCTCTCCAACATCCAATCACAGAGCTTGAGGACTAATCACGGGGTTTGTAAAGGAAAGCGGATGTTGTAGTCCCAAACGATAGCTGAGGATTCTGGGTAGTGTAGTGTCTTCGGGAACTCTGTAGTGTCTAATCTCCGAAAAAACTATTTGTTTCTCCGAATCGAAGCTTAAAAACACAAAAGCATTGTACCCAATTTAAACCAAATCAATATTGTGTAATTAACAAGGATAAACTGATGTTTTTTAGAGGATGAGTAATGCATATATCACTGTGTAATCATTTGACAGTGAGGGGAATACTTCCGGTTTTATTATGAAAACTTCTAGACCGGAAATACTGTTTTCACCCCGTGAGGGTTGACGCCAACTTTACATGGACACTGCCGTCAATACAAATTAATATGGGGGAAAGACGTAGTATATACAGGTTCTCCTGGCGAGACCTCAAATCATCTTCGTAATATCTATCAAACTATAGATCCTATACATCCACTGGACGTGGATTCTAAAAGTACAATATACACTTCTCGCTAGAAATCTAATCAAAAAGCATTTTAATGGCCAAACTATTACACAATTTAGGATTTTCCAGAGAGGGTTATTTGTGAATATACGACCCTCCGGAGCGTTTGCATTCAACGGGAGCACTAGAGGTCGAACATTTTAAAACGTGATTATAGGTCGTAATAAGCGCTTGAACAATCGACCTATTTGGTCGTAATAAGGGCTTGAACAATCGACCTATTTGGTCGTATGAGTTGGAGGACTTGTTGAAAAGAATGGTTAGATTGGAAGCAACAGATGCTGATATCTGAGTCTCTATTGTGGGTAAAGCTCCAAAAAGGATAGATCCATTAGATCAATTAAACTTATAATGGGTACATTAATTTACTACAGTAGTAATTAATAGCAATTGATACAATCCTGGTTAAATTAAAGTTAAGCAAAACAATGAATTTGTTAATATTAAAAAAAGACAGCATCCATTATTTTGTATTGTGTAGTGTGTGCACAATCATTTATTTGATTTGCATTTAGCTGTCTGCTGTCTAAAACCTGATCATTTGCCAAGATTAACTTTTTATTTGTTGACTATATATTTAGAACATTTAACCCTAGTGTTGTTTTACAAAGATACAATTGTGGTGCAGTATCATTTAAATTCTACACTAAACCAAGCATTGTAGTTTTTGACATTTTCTTTGAATGATCATGCTGTAGTCTCACATCTAGGCGGCATGTGTTGATCCGTCCAGATCGTTTACCTTGTGCTCAGATTTATTCCCAGAGCCGTCAAAGTAGCCTGTCGGGTACCTTCCTCTACACCATTGTGAGTATAAGTGATCCCATTTAGGCCATTTCTCTGGAGAGGCCACACAAACTCTAATGCTCCACTGAGCATCTGCTGTAAGTGAAATGTTTGCCCTGTAACAGACAATCCTCTGCAAAGCCTCAACTCCAGAGCAGCACCTTATGCCGGTTGCTTTGCTGCCAAATCCGACAAAAACCCACTGATCTTAACCATTTAAGTCAAATTACTTTGAACTACAGCGCTCCTAAATTTCAGTTTATATATCGCTGTGTAACGGCCCGTCCACACAGCGGCGTGCGTTGAATCTTTGTGGTGGGCGTGGCTGAAGCTTGGGAGCAACGCGACCAACAACCAATCACATGAATCTCCCGCCCCGGACATACAAAGCAAAAAAGCCCGCTAGCCTGCTAGCCTGCAGCAGAAGCAGGGAGAAAAGAGAGGGGGAAAAAAGAGTTAAAAAGTGTTCCACCTTCCTTCAGCAGCAGCAGCAGCAGCAGCGGGGAGGCTCTCTCCGTGGTGCTGCGGACCTGCGGAGTACCTGCAGAACTGCGGTCTGGCTCTCCCAACATACACGCGGTTTGATTGGCTAGCAGTTGTACTGGCAGATTTTCATAAACGGAATTTGATTGAAGCTTCAAAAGTTGAACATGGCTCAACTTTTGAATTTTCTTGATGCGAGCAACGCGAGCAAAGTGTAGCTACGCTCCCCACAATGCAGTTCGGTGAAGCGTTGGAAGATTCAACGCACGCCGCTGTGTGGACGGGCCGTAATGAAAATGTCTTGGAGCAGACACGTTCATTGGGAATAGTACTATTATATATGAGTCTCATCACAAAGAATATAATTGATCTGGTCCGAGAAGTTGTTCTGGTTTGAAGTTGTAACAAACAATGAGTTGACATGATGGACTTCTCACGCCCGATGTACCATGAGGATAATAGCTGTCAGTTATCGTAACTGTCTATAGTGATGATCATTAAAAGGGGGAAGGTTGTGGAAGGTCCCAGCGAGAGATAAATATTTGATGGAGATTTTAATAAAAGGCTTAACAAGCTGAATTATTGAGGGGACAATTCGCGAGTGAACTGCACCCAGAGCTAAACGGGTGTGTGTTTAATTATTCAGCCACCCGCATTTAGATCCTAAAATTCCTCATCAAGCTAACAAGTTGGAAGACCTCTTGGCTCCTTCCCAGAACCCTGCATCGCAGGGTGAAATATTTGTAATGCTGTCAGGTATTGATTCAAGATAAAGCGATGACAGATGGAGCTATGTTCCCCTGAGGAAGGTGGGTACTTGGAACGTCTGTAGTTAACTGGAATGCCTATAATGTAAATTTTCCCAAAAATGTACCAATGAGAATATTGAGATAACATCGACAGCAAGAGGACAAGAACCAATGAATTTCATTTTCTAGACGCTCGTATAGTTGAAAATTAGGACCCTTTTGAAACAAAATCATGGAATCTCAAATATAAAACTTGCATAATTGATATACATTTTATTTGACGATGAATGCAACATGTAATAATATACATATGTGATAATGCAATCAATCAATATTTAATAAAAAAGTGTTCTTTAATGTTTTCATAAATTTAGCAATGGTAAGTGTCAAAGTGCCCATGTAGTGTATCTGTGACCCGCTCTATCGAAATCAGTCGGAAGTCGCAACGGCTCATTTCAAAATAACCGTGGATTTGCGTAAAAAACTATTTTTTAGGGGTTCTGTGTTTTGTTTGATTTTAAATAAACAAAGTCTTGGCTTTCAGAATATGAAACTTTTATTTCCAAAATCACACGATAAATACATGTTTGAAGCTTGTAAAGGGAAGATGACAGCTCTCACTCGCCACTCTGCTGTTCCGCAGCGCTGCTTCCCCTCCCTCCAGCTGAAATTAAGAATCTAAGGCGTATAGTAATCATAGATAACACGGCTGGGTCAAATAAACAAAGTTTTGGCTTTCAGAATATTAAACTTGCAAATTCAGATGATAAATACAACTTTGAAGCTTGTAACGGCATGATTACAAGCGGAGAACGGAGTAATTTGACGTCACAGCAGGCAAAACAACAGCCGGTGTTTCTCGTGAGTGTATTCCCCGGGAAACAAACACAATACACATAAACGCAAAAATTACACACACACTCGCGAGCTTCCCCCAGACCAGTAATCCAAACGAAAATATCTTCCCTCTGTAGTATTTTTATCATTTGCTCCGCTAATAATCAATCAGATCGATGGATTCCAGAGAAGAGGAAACTTTGAAGGCCTTTTTCTCAAAATGATGACTCGGTGACAGTCATTATATAATGTGACATATTTTGCTTAATATTTGGAGTACAACAACAATCCTGATATCATCGGAAAGCTAGGAATCTCCTCTTTCCAACAGTGTATACAACTCAAAATGTGTCTTCGGGTCAATGCGACTGATTTCGATGGAGCCAAACAAATGCTGATGCTATTCGGTTCATATCAACTTTTCATCACCTAGACCTAGACCTACTCTTTCTTTGGCAGTACAGTTCTTGATTTTAGAAAGAGAATGCTAAGCGCCTTTCTTTCAAAGTGATTAGAATTCACAAACACACTTTCCATTATAAGGCCCTCTCTAGATGATGTCAACATAATCAATAACGTCATTACCTTTCAATTAGCCGCAATCATGCAGAGTTTATTAGGTTAACAATGATATCCCTCAATAAAATCAAGAAATGCTTTTTGAAAGTCAAGGGATATACCCGCCTCCTGTAATCTACACTTCAATCTGCTCTTCACCATCCCTCTCACATCTTTAACTCTGTGCATCAGCACTAAAGTATCTCTTCCTGTAACATCTCTTATACCTTTCCATATTTCCTCTTCATCAGCCAGAGAGTGATTAATCTGTGAGCCAATACACCCTTTCATACCGGAGAAGAGATAGCATTTGGAAATCTTCCAGGTCATTCAAAGGAGGAGGCTTGATGGTGGCATTACATATGCTGCGGTCGAGCAGCAGGCCTACTATAAATGTGGTGGTTTTATCACCTAAAAACTCCTTTGCTTCAACCCATCTATACCCATGCTTTACTTTTTACTGCTTTTGAATGTACATTGGACCCTTCCCTGCCATCAAAACTTTACCAAAGTTTTCACAAGGCAGTTTTTAAGCGGTGTAACTCAGATGGAGAACACAATCCACTTTGATCACAACATCTGTGCTGTGGTACTTCTGTTTCTTGTTATGTCATGGGAGCAGTAGAATACATTCTGGGAGAGCTTCTAACCAGGACGGGTTGTTCTCCTTGTTTATCCAGCACGGTTTCTCGCTGGCGTGAAAGGGCTGTCGGTTAATTTTTTATTTCATCCTTTGAAACACATCAGTAAAGTGGGTTCCCTAATTAACCCCATTGCCTATGCAGATTGAGGCAAGAGACAGACAGAAACAACACAAGCCTCCTATGTGTTGCCTGTTTTACTAAGACCTACTTCCATCACCTTAAACCTCGCCATCGCCACCCTCCGGCGGCACGGCAGACGTCCTCATGCAAAAAGAAATCCAAACATCCATTGGTGAAGAACAGAAAAACACACGTAACATAAGATTGTAAGCTTTACTTCAGAACACGATCTCTTTCTTTTATCTGTATGGGTAACACTATTCCTTCTTTGAGTACCCCTGCTGTGAATTGGCCTTTTTTATCCCCCTCCGTCCTCTTTCATGTCTGCCAGCAGAAATAACAGGCCTGAAGCTGGCTGATATCTGCTGTTTGAATAGAAAACAAAGACAACATCAGCCCATAGACCTTCGGTGGTAGACACTGCCATCCATTATCTTGTTATCTCCTGTTTGGGAATTGAATCGGCTGAGAGTTGTTATACAGTAATCATGCCGCCAGATTCTATTAATTCTGTGTCGCAGCGAGCATGATGCAAGCAGCCTGTTGCCCGCACTGCCACAACCCTTCAATCTGTCCAAAAAAATGCAGCAGACAACAGGTGTTGAAAGGTGAAATCTAATGCTTTGTGTCAACCTGCTGCAGGTGAGTAGAATATTTCATCAAAATGATACTATGTTCAGTTCTACTGGGGGGGTAAAAAGGTTTGTCATCATACAGTTATTTAAAATAGTATTAAATAAATACATAGCTGGATATATATAACAAGGTTAATCACAATCTATTGTGAATCTTTCCCTTTTCATTCTCACATTGAGCGACCTTGGACATTTTTTCCGTTCTCCAATGTATTTCCCAAATAACTTCATTTTCTTGACTCTTGAATCTAATGGTGGTCTACGAAGTAGCCAGTAGGCTTGATCAGATTTGTCTACTCCAGACCGCTTTATCCGACTTTTAACACCGACTTCATTATGAAACAGAAAATTGAAATATTATATCTTAAATAAACATTTATAACTTAAAGGTAGGGTATGTAAGTTTGAGAAACCGGCTCGAGATACACTTTTTGTTATATTCCATGGAATGGTAAATGGACTGTACTTATATAGCGCTTTATCCAGTCTTTAAGACCCCTCAAAGCGCTTTACATACTACATGTCGTTCACCCATTCACACAGAGCAGTACCACTTGCTCTAGGAACTAACATTCACACACATTCACATACCGTTGGCCATGCCATCGGCATCGTATCTTGCCCAAGGATACATCGACATGTTGACTGCATGGGCTGGGATCGAACCCACAACCTTCTGGTTGAAAGACGACCGCACTCCCTCGCAGCCACAGTCACCCTTAACATCCCGATAGCAATGAATATCTTAAGTGCTTTGACAAAAAATCCATAAAAAAATGTCATCTGTGGAAGCCGGAGTACTGTAAAAAGCACGACCAATCATTTTAGCCGACCCGGCTAAAATAACTGGATGGCCTACCTGCCTGTCAGCCTTCCATCTGCGCACAAACTTATCTCGTGCCCTCATTGGTCATGTGCGCGTTCGTGTGTGTTGGAGGAGGGGCTCTGTAAGGAAGTGGCAGATTTTCTCGGGTCGTGTATTTTCAAATTCTAGTGATCTCGAGCCGGTTTCTCAAACTTACATACTCTACCTTTAATAGTCCTTTGTTTTTTATATTCAGTAACTCGTCTAAACAACAGATTGAGTGTTAGAAACTTTAATGACAATTCTGAATTTTCTAAGGTTCATTGCAGATTAAAAAAACTATTCTCCAATCTAAGGCCTTTGGCTTTGAAAGTATTTCCAACTCCAAGTCTATAAAATGAGATAAAAATCACAAGGATAGCCACCATTACATTACATTACATTGCATTTAGCTGAAGCTTTTATCCAAAGCGACTTACAATAAGTAAGCTTTATAAAAGTCTTTGCTTTTCTCGCTTAAATGCAACTATGCCACTGATCATGTCATTTTTTCTAAAATGTTATCTTTTTGTATCCTAATTTTCGCATCTAATGCAAACCCTCATGGTGTTATTTTGTTTATTTTACATTGCATTTATAAAAAACACAAATACATCTTGGCGTTCTCATGGACATAATAAAGTTGGCTGAATGTTGGAGAATATACTACATGTTTAAAATGGAAAAAGCAGATAATAATATATATTGTAGGGAAAATGGCAAAATAGACTAATGGAAAGAATAATGAATCAATTCAAGAAACAGCCTTTCTATATTCAATCCAAACATTGCCAGGCTTATTTGCTCATGTCAACAAACTGGCCATTGGAAGAAAGCTTCCAGTAGTGTGTGTAATGCAGTTATCTTCTTGATACAAACACAGACATCTTTTCACAAAATGGGTAGCTCAATTTCTATTTGCAATGTTTGGGATATAACCAATGAATCAAAAAGGTTTTGTGTCATGTTAAATGGCTTAACTCAGTTTGTGTGAAAAAGGTTGTGTAATGGCAATGGTAATATTGATGCTGAGCTCTTAGAAACACAACATTAGTGTCCTATTACATTCAACTGTGCAGCCAAAACAACTATTCAAACATTTCTAGTAGTTATTGAAATCTGTCTGTTCTTTTCAATCTTTTAAAAACATGCCTGGATCAAATTAATCCCAAACTGTGAACAAACTTGCCAATAACCTTGAGACAGAGGACTGCGTTTGTTTGACGAGTCAAATTGTGTATATAACCGTATCCCTGCTGCTGCACTGAAAATCACATGCGTATGACTCAAAGCCTCTGAAGGTTACTTTTTCATTACAAGGTAGAAGAACCTTTAAACAAATAGAAGGACAAAAACAGTCTGTGTTTACTTGGCCTTCTGAATTGTTGGACGGTGCAGGAAGTCTCATCCTTTTTGCTGCACACAGAAAGGGCTTTTGTTGCTCTTATGCAATCTCACCTACGCTTAGTGTTTCTGAATAGGATTATCAGAATTCAAACTTTTGCAAATGTGAGTTCAGGGAAGGTTAAGCCAAAACACCACATATACACCGTATTCAATTACTCACTACCAGATCAGACTGAATTTTACTCTGTGTTCTTCTAAAAGTCCTTGCCTCTAATATAATTTGCAAACAAATAATAAAAATAAATTCTCTTGTACTGTGAATACTCTCAAGGAAACACGCACAATTACTATAACTATGTCTGCCAACAGTTGCTTGAAGCAAATTCTTGGTAATCTCCTTTTTGCTGCTGCTCTTTAAAGGAATAGTTTGACATTTTAGTGAAGAGAAAACCGGATTTCTTGTCAATATTTAGATGATAATTTATACCACTCTCATGTCTTCACAGTAATCATTGCAAGTACGAAGATTATGCCAGCAGCCAGCTAGCTTAACACAAGCACTGGAAACAGGGGGAAACAACTTGCGTAACATAATATCCATCGGTCAAAAAATGTTTATCTTGTTTGGTCAAGGCATACAGGGGGAAAAAAGTATTTCAAGTAAAACGTTTATAATGTTGTCACGCCTGCAGGTCAACCAATGAAGTCACAGCTCCTGCATGGCACAAGTGAAGCCGCTTCCACTCTTTTTGCCAAGCCAATTAAAAGAGCTGGTGTTTGTGGATTCATACTGAGTTTACCAATCCGAGAGGGGTATTGATCATCCTATATACCTAAATCAATTTGAGCTATCAGATTAATGTGAGAGTAAGAGATGTTTTAACCCAGGAGTAAATGCTCTGCTCCCAATAAGAATATGCATTCAAATGTTATCTTCTTAAATGTTCCCTTTTCGCTGTAATATTATCGAATTATATATTCAAATGTTGAAATCCAACAAGTGTTGTAATATTGTATTAGATTAATCAGTTTAAATGGCAGTTTGAGATCAAAAACATGTATTATTATAAATAAAGTAGTGCATGTGCTTCAGCAAAAGGATCAAAATATGATTATTAGATTCCTCAGAAGATGATTTCCTTAGCTTAATATTCCATAGTACAAAAATATGTTTCATTGAGCCCAAATACCAGTTTAACAAGGCTGATAAAAACATAACCTAAACCTAATCTAAGACATATATAAAGTCACACCTTTATAAATATTTATAAAGGATAAATTATCTTAGGAAATAAATTAAACTTACCAGGGTAGACTCTCCAATAGCTTGTGCAATAAGCATTTCCAAACAAAGCATATGCAATCTAAATCTATGTTATTAATTGAGCATAGATCAATAAAGTAATCCATCTACACTGCAAAAAGTAGCTTATGTGTATTGAAGATATGGTGTGTTTTGAGAATGATCAGACACAGTACTGCCTTCATTCATGTGAACAAAGCCCCTGATTTCTCAGTAAGCATCAGTGGACATTGGGAATCTTTGAAATAGTCTTCACCGAAAATAAAAAAAGGAAAGCCATGGGAGGCTCTGAGGAATATTGAGTGACATCTGCCACAGATATGGATCAAAACCAAAGGAGGGGATTCCTACTGAGTGACATCTGAAACCTGAATAGAAACCCGACAATGCAAGCAGACTGACAACTACACAAGGCGAGTTGATATTCACTCAGCAGCAGTGTTTGAGGTTACCAGCCAGTATCTCAGTGTGTATTCAACATTATGTGAAATAGTTGTGTGTATATGTTTGCGTTTGTGTGATGGGAGGTTATCGTTTCCATGTGCATCTAAATAAAAGATTCAAATGCTGCCGTTGCCGGCTCAGCCTGTGTTTCTGGTCCTCAATTTATCCAATGTTATATGCTTCTTTCAGACAAACGGACAGAGAGGATGGAAAGAGTAATATCCAGTCTCAGCTTTGCATAACCACATATGATATCCTCAATAGTACGCCTAATTCTTCAATTTCTCAAACACAGCGCGGAAATAGTTTTTGCATTTGCAAACAAAAAACAAGTTATAATGTACATCATGAAGTAAGGAGCTGAGTTTGATGTTGCACATTCCACTTGTTGAAGAAAAGCTTTAAGTGATTTGGCACGATTGTCCTTTCCAGAAAAAACAATGCCATCATTGGGTTGTTCAAATGTCCATGATCTTTCAAATATCTTAACGTGTAGTGCCATTGATTTTTAGGTGTTTGGGATCTGAAAAATGTTTTAGAAAAAACCTTTTGTGGTTCTAAGAAGTCTCATCAGCAATAGTCGGGGCTCAAGGCCTCCAGTATGACAATGAAAAATAGATATGGGTGTATAAAGACATCTGTACTAGTAGGGCTGCTCCCTAATAGTAGACCAATCACTATTCGACTAATAAAGTCTTAATCGAGCAATTTTTCATTAGTCGATTATTTAAAATAAAAAATAAATGCTGCATGTGCTATGACGCGTTAATTTGTTAATTTGGTCGTGCAGGAAATCCAAAGTGTGGATCTTTCTGAGCATGTAAAGGCAGATGTGGCAAAAGTACACACTCTCTTTACTTACAGTAAGTAGAAGTACAGATACTTGTGCAAAAAAAATACTTTGGTAAAAGTAGAAGTGCTGATTCAACTTTTTACTTGAGTAAAAGTACAAAAATACAATCTCTGAAATGTACTCACAGTAAAAAGTTACTTTTAATCTGGCTGTTTTTATGCAAAGCTAACTGAACCTTACATCATATTAATATAATATAATATTAATATAATATAATATTAATATAATATAATATTAATATAAGTGAAAAGGAGCTTAATTTAAACTTGTATTACTGCCATTCTGAATGTAGTCAGCGTGAATAACAACAAAAAAGTACCTGTATTTGCTGTCACCAACATTGTAGATGGGTTACTTTGCCTTAATATAGGCCTAAACCAGGAGTGCCCAGACTTTTTCAGCTTGGGAGCTACTTTTAAAATGACCAAGCCCAAATGATCTACCTACAGGGCCGTCCCTGCCCAATCTGTGTAGCGGGGGGGGAGTGCTAGTGGACTAAACGGCGAATAAACTGTGGCACGCTTACTCTAATTGCGCCGCATTTGCGCTTCAGGTGAGGAGGTGAGGCCCCCTCATAACGGCATGAACCCGTATGGCACAATA
This sequence comes from Gobionotothen gibberifrons, assembly GCA_943591055.1. Classification (NCBI taxonomy): domain Eukaryota; kingdom Metazoa; phylum Chordata; class Actinopteri; order Perciformes; family Nototheniidae; genus Gobionotothen; species Gobionotothen gibberifrons. The sequence goes on from CALSBZ010000201.1 coordinate 2,432,765, forward strand.
CAACTCAGACTGGCTTACCTGTACGTCAATCAAGTGATAAATGCCATAGTAAGGATGGATGATAGGCTAACTTCTTTTTGTTTTTTTTCTAGTTTTTTTCCGATGCCATGCGATCTACCCACATTACCTTTGTAATTACCTTTGTAATTGTCGCGATTGACGTATTGGGCACCCCTGGCCTAAACAAATCAAACAAAAATGATTATAGTGCATTCACCGCAAATCATGTTTTGCGCCCACAACTTCACAAATCTCCCTTAAAGGTGAGGTGTCATGGCCATTTCCACTGATCATAATTCCATTGTTGAGGTATACTAAAATAGAAAAATACTGTGCAATTTTCCAAACTCACATTGGTTTCGCATACAGCATCTCTGTAAAGTATGTGTATTCAGCAGTATTCACTTTCTCCACTAAACGGCTCGCTGCAGCTCCCCCCCCCCCCGCCAAACACAGCCAAACTCATCCTGAGTCACAGAAAACAATACGTGTGGCTTGATATTGAGTAAGAAAAAGGTTTATAGGTTGATAAACGCTGTGAGAATGGGTCTGCAGAGAGAATTTCGACGCGGAGGAGAAATCAGCTGAGCTGCCTGCACTGAGTGTGTGTGTGTGTGTGTGTGTGTGTGTGTGAGGAAGTCCGTGGATTGGTCAATTTGGACCATTCAGCGGGGGCCAATACGTGGGGCTTGATATTGAGTAAGAAAAAGGTTTATAGGGGACGGGTAATAACCGGAAAAGCATGACACCTCACCTTTAAGTAAGGCCATGGATGCGGGATGTCTTGCTGGTGGTCCAACCCAGTCTCATAAAAAAACGTGTAATAACTACGTTGGTCCACAACGTAGGACGTAGTATTTCTACAAAAACGCCTCTGAAATTGTAAGATCCCTACGTTTTTTTTCACCATTCATTCCAATGGCTCGCGTCTATGTCACGTGATCTTCACATTTCTCCCTGCATAAAAAAAAAACATGGCCGAACTTCGTTTTATTCTCGGTGTAAAATGCCTATTTTAAAGTTAGTTTGGCCATTAAAATGCGTTTTGATGTCATTTGATGCGAGAAATATGAGTTGTTATTTCAGATTATGTGTGCAGTGGATGTACATGATCTTTAGTTTGCTAGTTATTACAAAGATTACTTCAGGAAATTGTGTCTATACAACGTTTTCATTGTTACCAAGGTGGTTGCTTGGGATGCTGCTATCGATATTATTTCTGTTATGTTGTGTAACTGTTTAATGGTGTTATCTTTATTGCTACCCCCTTCCCCGTCAACAATAACACATAATTATCCTTGTGTTTATTTATTTGTTTGATTAATAAACACAAGTTGGAGTCAGGACCGAGGGTGTTTCGCCTGGCAGCAGCACGTATTTTTCTCAGGTCGGGTCGTGGAAGACCGGAAGCTGTGTGGTTCATAAAAACCATGATAAAAACATGTTCTTACTCAATATCAAGCAACAATTATTGCTTTTATTTTAAATCGTATAATTTCGGACTTTTGTTGCCGTCTGTGAGGAAAATAAATGGGGCTCAGAGCCTCAGGATACTGAAATCTGTATTTTTCAAATCTTTTTTTCCTTTTAATTTGTTATTCTTTTCAAAATAACACACTGTTATTTACTCACCAATAACACACAATTATCCTTGTTTTTATTTATTGGTTTATTTCCATAATCTCGGGGTTTTTTGCCGTTCCTCAGGAACTGAATATAAAAAGAAAAAGAACCGGAAACAGACGAGGGATTACCCAAGATCCTCAGCTATGGTTTAAGATCGCTGATTGGATGTTTTAGCCGCAATGCATGTTGGGATTTGGTGTTTATATGATATGAAATCGGAAAAACATAAAAAAATTATCAAATAATACTTAATTCCGAGTGTTCTTGCATTTCTCTTTGAAAGTAATCACATAACGGCATTGTAATACACGGTTCGGCTGCATTACATATTACATATCTGCCGTAGTTCTTTATTTATAGAGCCCTGATGAGAAGACCTTTGGAAAAACTGGAAGCAATGCCGCCTCAACTGAATACTTGACGTGGATAATAAATATATCAACAATTAAACAACATCTTCAATTTCTCTTCACACAATACGTCTCCTTGCAGTATCAACACTAATTCGGCTGACTTTTACATTTGATCTAATTCGTAGATAGGTTATATTTACACCATAACGGTGCACAGCTGATATAAAAGGACTTGTAGTTTTTAAAGATATTACTGATTTTCTTTGAATATAAGAATGTAAATACTGAGTCTGAAATAATATAGCAATATGCTGTAAAATTATGTGAAAACATGAATAAAACTACACTCAGATGTTGTACATACATAAGTGTCTTACACTAATAATACATACAGTTATACAGTTATTATGGCTGTGTGTACCTTGTGTGCACCGCCTAGTGGTTAGAGCACGTTATTGAATTATTGTTTTTATGTATTATATTTGATGAAAAAAATATTAAGAGTACATACTTTCATAGGGGGAAAGTAGAAGGTCAATGATAGAAATATAGAATATAAAAAACCAAGAAGATACTATAAGTGATCTCTACAATAAACAGTTTAGTGCAGGATGTACAAAGATATTAATAGGAGGAGCTGCAAAACAGAAGAACGAATTAACCTTTATTTAAACATTACATAATACTTTAGATTAAGGTCTTCTTGTAAATAAGAAAACAACTTTGGGGATATCTATCTACAGATAAATATTAAGCCTGACAAAGTACTTAACGTCTAATATATTGCTTTCCTGCAATGTTAACTATGTTGAAGCACTTATTTTAACTGATATTATACATATGAATTATACTCTTATGTATGTAGATAGTATAAGAAATGTGCAGAATATGACAGTTTAATGGTGGAGGTACACATAACCTGTTGAGGAACCTGTGACCCAAGATTTTCATTCATTGCATAACTACACCGTAGTAGAAAATCTTGAAATCTTGAAAGGGATGTGCAAAATAGCCATAATATACAGTCTTTAATTAACCATTAGTAGAGAATAACGAGTAATGAATATACTTTATTACTCATTTCCATTCATGTCAATTGCAGATAAATGTTTAGTCTTCTCAAGCACCAACTATCAAATATCTCTCCTGATTGTTGGCATTTGACAATCACCTTCCCTGAATTTTACTCAGGTGTAACTAAAGTCTGATTTAAGGGTTGTTTATATTTCACATCATTTATCAGAATCTGCAAAGTAACTCAAATAAATGTAGTGGAGTAAAAATACCAGGTTAACCTCTGAATTGTAGTGGAGTAGAATTACAAAGTAACAATGAGCTGTCATGTGGGTATATACAGATGAAGCACTTAATTTCGGACTCCAGTTTACCTGTTCCTGCCTACGACCAGTTTCGAGGAAGGTCAAGCCCTCCCACTATTTTCCAAGAGGGCGTTGCCAGATTTTCAATTTCAGGTTTTCAATGATCCATTGCAGCTGGCTTCATTATAATTACATGTATTTATAACGGGGGCGGTCTCAAGTCAAGCTGGAGGCTTTCCCTTGAGCGAGGGCAGACCACTTACCAATCACTGCCCTTGCATTTCAAACTGTCCGAAATTAAGTGCTTCATCTGTATTAATGCTGCGTGTTATGGACACAAGCGATTTTCACCCATTTATGAATTATATGTTTTACATTTGATAACACCAATGTGTTTAATACTGGCAACCTCTAATTGTGGGGAAAACGAAAACGTTCAGTAGATATGTCCCATAGAACATTTTGCGAAACACAATAGCCAGCATATGTAGTTCTGGGGGGGGGGCGTTCGATTCCAGTTTTGGATAGTCTGGCGTGGTTTCGTTCCATTTCAAACAGCTGTTTAACGCTCGGCGTAACCTTGGCGCACTGCCACTCCAACATCCAATCACAGAGGTTGAAGATTAATCACGGGGACTGTAGTCCTAAACGATAGCTGGGGATTATGGGTAGTGTAGTGTGTTCAGCATCCTAAACTCGAAAATGCTCGAAATGTCCCTTACAGGCCTACGTCTGTTTCCGGAAATCTTTATTTTGAAATTAATTTCCTGAGGAACGGCAAAAAACCCCGAGATTATGGAAATAAACCAATAAATAAAAACAAGGATAATTGTGTGTTATTGGTGAGTAAATAACAGTGTGTTATTTTGAAAAGAATAACAAATTAGAAGGAAAAAAGGATTTAAAAAATACAGATTTCAGTATCCTGAGGCTCTGAGCCCCATTTATTTTCCTCACAGACGGCAACAAACGTCCGAAATTATACGATTTAAAATGAAAGCAATAATTGTGGCTTGATATTGAGTAAGAACATGTTTTTATCATGGTTTTTATGAACCACACAGCTTCCGGTCTTCCACGACCCGACCTGAGAAAAATACGTGCTGCTGCAGGCGCGAAACACCCTCGGTCCTGACTCCAACTTGTGTTTATTAATCAAACAAATAAATAAACACAAGGATAATTATGTGTTATTGTTGACGGGGAAGGGGGTAGCAATAAAGATAACACCATTAAACAGTTACACAACATAACAGAAATAATATCGATAGCAGCGTCCCTAGCAACCACCTTGGTAACAATGAAAACGTTGTATAGACACAATTTCCTGAAGTAATCTTCATAATAACTAGCAAACTAAAGATCATGTACATCCACTGCACACATAATCTGAAATAACAACTCATATTTCTCGCATCAAATGACATCAAAACGCATTTTAATGGCCAAACTAACTTTAAAATAGGCATTTTACACCGAGAATAAAACGAAGTTCGGCCATGTTTTTTTTTTCTGCAGGGAGAAATGTGAAGATCACGTGACATAGACGCGAGCCATTGGAATGAATGGTGAAAAAAAACGTAGGCGTTTTTGTAGAAATACTACGTCCTACGTTGTGGACCAACGTAGTTATTACACGTTTTTTTATGAGACTGGGTTGGGTGGTCGGATGAATCGCCTCCGTCCATGTAATCTTAATTTTCAGTACTGTCGCTGACTTTACTAGCGTTACTCTTGGACATTATACCGTTAGACCTTTCTCCCTTAATGTCTCTGCCTAGCTGTTTCGTCATACGTCTTTTACGTTGTTTTCGTCTGTCGTGCATGATCTGCACACCATGGCTCGTCTTCTTTACGTGTTATTGTCACATCCATTTACTTTTAAATCAGTCTTGATGTTGGGGTAGGCCCGCAATGATGCAAATACAAAAATAATTGATAATTCACCACACATGCATTAAAATGAAAGTAACGAGCCTGAAAGACGAATAATAGAGTTTGGGTTGCATATTTAAACACAGAGAGAGGAGAAAGGGAGGGGTTGAGCTTGGTGATAATGAAAGGAGCATTCTGGGACTTAGGGAGAAGGTTCAGGATGTTCTCAGTTCACCTGAGTTGAAGGTCATACTGTTGGTGCACATGGAGTGTAACTAACAACACTGCAACAAATCTGCAAAGGAATTTTCCCAAGCTTAGCTAAGAAGTGTGAGAAGTAGTAAATATAGATAAACATTAGCAAATAATAATCACACAATGACATTATTAAAGTAAGTGAGTATAATATTTTTCTATTACAATATGAATAATGTGTGCTCGCTGCTTATTCACACACACAATACAAATCCTTACCGGAGCTTCTGCTGTTTACACCGCTGCGTCCGTGTGGTCCGCTGTGACTCATGCGCTCCTTACATTTAATTTATATTTCAAAGGTTCATTATTAAAGTTGTATTGCATATTGTATGTGAAGCACAATGTACCGTGCTGTTATAATAACGCTCTTTATCAGCCTTTGAAACTGAAACCGTTTTTGGAGACAAAAAAAGAATTTTAAATCAAATATATATTTATAATCATAATGTATCATAAACGTGCGACGATTAGTCGACTAACCGCCTTAATTGACGACTATTGGTCAACTAGAAAAATCTTTAGTTGAGGGCAGCCCTAATCTTTAGCGCTTTCCTCATCTCTTGAGACGAGTGGGTCAAGACTACATTAGCCGCTACAAACTAAATATTCCACAACCTCAACTGTCGGTGGGCATGTTGCATTGTGGGTGTCCGTTTCGATAAGGTAGAAGAATACAGGGCATTCAAAAAAGACGATATCTCGCTGCATGGAACATTTTGGTCCTTTTTCTCCCAAAACTATCTCGGTAGCCACATCTTAACAGTTGCCTAAACCCCAAAAAACTTTAACACATTTAAACATTTTGAGAAATAAGAATATTTGCATTCAGACAAAGACTGATAGGAAATAAAATAAGAATAATAACTGCTTTTATCTACAACCAGCATATTGTTAGCTTAGCATTGAGAGTTAAAACAAGGGGAAATAGCTTGTCTTTATTTGTTTAAAAACAAAATCCAACTATCAGGATCCATTTAAGTTAACCAAGTAACATATTTTATGTTGTTTCTTTAAATCGTACAAAAACCAAGAGCGATTTATATGTTGGACTTTTTCTTGGCCAAAAGCGCTGACTTAACTGTGATGTTGCCAGGAAACCAGAGGAGCCTCCAGGAAATTGGCAGTAACATTTGCGAAGGGGCACTGACCAATGAAGACATGTTCATCTAAAAAGAAAAGCTTATTACTGCCAGGTTGGATAGCTATTACAAAGATGTTCAGTGTTTTACTTCACACGACGGGACATGTTTGGTTTGACATGGATGGTACTTCAGGGCTTTTACACTAATAAAAAATATTTGTAGACCAAACAATTGGAGTTATATTAATCAAGCAGGACTTTTACCACTGAAACAGATGGAGGAAGGCGTAATGCCAGGACATTGTGCAGGTTAGTAAGCTAGAGTTGCAGTCCGTTGTAACCTTGTAGGGTTTGAAGCGGACATTTGCTCGAAGAAACCTGGATGATTGAAACTCATGAAGTTGGTAGTTATGTTTGACTTTGTTGATTGTATTTCACATTGGTGGCAGTCTTTCAATTCATAAAGCATCCTAACTGCCTTTGCCATCATTAAAATGTTTCTGACTCTTATTAGGGAAGAGACACAAAATCAATACAGTTCGCCTTTCGAAAGGTTTGAAACAGTCCTGCTGTTTTTCTCTGCTTGGCTCTGTGTGTGTTTGGGAAATCACTGAAGTCTCATTAACAGAGAGTTATTCCATTCAGCGGCAATATATACAGTAAGTACTCAATTCTTTATGTTGTATATGTGCTGCAGCTTTTAAATGTAATGGTGCCTCATTAAGTGCCTTTTAACACTTATTTGTTGCCTTCCTTTCCTGTTCTGTTGCCAACATGTATTGATGAAAGAATCAAGTGAATGCACAGATTCATCACCAGAAATATGCACCCTCAATCTAAGGGTATTTTTGGCATTACTTCAGCTGGAAAACCTGCCCCCTGTGTGTCATTACACTGCTACTTATCTCACCATTGTCCAGCAGTTTGTGACTAATTTCTGCCTGAGCTGGCTTGGAATGTCATAGTCAAAGTCAAACCTCCAGCTTTGGACAATCCGCAGCTCACTGCAGAGACCACAGAAATCCAATCCAAATCCAATTTGGCCCGTGATTGATTACCGTGCTCGCTCCTTAATTAGGTGGGCAGGCTAATAACTGATGTAGATACATAGGAGCCATTTCCTCCAGCTTTCAGCAACCTTTGCAGGCACGTTTGTCCACATGGCATCCGTTATCTGTCACTGGCTTGTAAAGGAACACATCTCATCCTAATTCCACTAACATGCAGATAATCTACCAATTCATTCAAGGGAAAATGCAATTTACTCTCTTCTATGCACTCTAATTTTTCTTCTGATTTGTGAAGAGACCTTTGCAAGGAAAACATCATCACCCAATGGTGAAAATAAATATCAAGCAAGAAAACAGAGGCCATTACCTGGTGACCAGAAGCAATCCGTTGCTCTTATCAGACCAATGACAGCCTTCTGGATGATAACACAAGGTGAGCAAGAGAAATACACACAGCTGATTCAAGTTCACTTGGAGCATCTGGTTGGACATGACGTAGCTTCAGACAATCAGCTGATCCATCTTGACTTGGGTTTGTGATGAATAAATATTTTGGGTCTCAAATGGACAAGGTGCCCTCCCTAAAAATATTTTGCAGACTGCATTTATAAAAATAAACTATACAATATAGTATTTTCTCCTCGTGTTGGCTTTCCGTCAATACACAATATAATGTGCCTGTTGTGATGCAGCTTCTTCTTTCCCGTGTCAAAAGGTTCTGGAAACACATTTTGGTGATCTATTATTGTAATACAAGAGAATGTTTCCAAATGAGTGGCTTTGTCGGTTTCGGTTTAAAATCCGGGAGCAAAAATCACTGTTACACTTTAGGATTGTGGGTAGTGGTTCATCATGACATCCCTAATAAAACATGTTCAAAAGGTTGATAATATATTACCTATACCAGGGGTCGGCAACCGTAACCAGTGGCACACTAGGAATAAGTGGAATAATGATGCAAACATTTTTTTTTTTTTAATCGGATCCTGAACGAGACCACCGCCTGAGCGCGTCTCCCTGTTACCTGCAGAAGGAAGCCATGCACGCAACGCAGCCCCGCTCTCTTTAACTCCTGGCAACTTTCTGCCGCTTTCCTCCGTGGTGCAGTGCTGATCGTTTCACCACAGAGGAAAGCACTTCACAAATTGCAGTACCCATAAGGAGCTGTACAAATGCCTTTGCGTGGCTGAGTCTTTAGTTGAAAGCCCAGTGGCGATCTGCTCATCTCTCATCGAAATAATATGCTACAAAGGGGCAGACTGGAGAATCACAGAACGGACGGTCATCCTTATTATTATGCCGTTTAAACCAATTATTTAAATTTGTTTAAACGGCATCATGTAAAGCCTCTTACACACCAAACTGACACCAAAGAACACCAAAGAACACCAAAGAACACGTCCCGATGGAACGTCGCCTCACGTCGCCTCACGTCGCCTCACGCTTCTTGACCATGTTTCGCACTGGAACACACCACAAAGACTTCAGCCGACGGCCAAGTTGCACGTATAAACTGCGCATGCGTGTGTGGCAATAACTCTCCTTACCAACAAGCAGCGGTAGTGTGTATTCGTCATTCAAAAGAGGCAACAACCGGAAGACAGACTGCGTGATACACCGAGAGAAAAAAAACAGACTCAATGATATAAACAAACAACAAATAGTGTGTGCGTTCCATTTTCACTCTACAGCGAGAAGCTCATGGGGCTTTCCCGAACCTGTGTCGAGAGCTGGAGTTAAATTCAATCTCAGATTTGCCTTCTTAATAGTTTGTTTGGGTCCCTCACTTCCGTTTTGCTTCTAATGCACTGATTCGCTAAGCTGAACAGCCAGTGATTTATTTGGCCGACGGCCTCCCAATTCTACATGTCGAATCGGCGGCAGAAGGTTTTGGCACGGCCGAAAAGACACAACGGTGCAGTACACACCAATCTGTGCAGGGCGACACAACGCTCATCGATGGCCCGACATCTATCGACGCCGAAAATCGGCTCGTGTGTAAGGACCTTAAGTTGCTCTGATAGGTGAAAGAGGTCCACACACTGCTTCCCCGCAGCGAGGCTCCCCCCACCCTCCTGTTGACAGTTCACGAGCGTCGAGCACACTGATCACTTCTATTTTTTTTTTAATGGCACTTCATATCAAAAAGGTTGCCGACCCCTGACCTATACATACAGTAAATACTGTATGGGTTGTACAGGAGCATACTGTACGCCATCATCGTAAGTGTAAGTTAGATGTTAGGACATAATGCGTGTACTCCAAATCTTCAATTAGAAAATGTAAAAGGGATTTTTGCTTCTGGAAGCTCACTGTTATGACATACAGCCTGAGTACTTAAACTCGTCAGTAAAAACCAACAAGGACAAATTGCTCAAATGAATGTGGAACATTTTCATACAGAATAAAATAAAATAAATGTTTGCATGTCCTCCTCTGCTGTGCACAAATTGTACACCGATTTATGACTCAGCTAGACAGAATGTTAAGAAGAAAGAAGACAAAAACCATAGAGGACTTTAAAACACTTTCTTATGATCTTTAGTATTTTCAGTAAAGTACAGGTCTTAAAAGTATTTTAACAGATTTGACGTCTTTGTCGATAAGATTTAAATCCAAGCAGGGATATTCCTACGCTCTGCAGAAAGACTGCATGCGCAAAGACGCCACCTTTTTTTTTTTAAATGAGTGTGTGCGGGACGATTTCCCTTCGATTCTATTGAATCGATGTCAAAATCGAGCAAGGGGGGCCAGAGATATGGAAAATCAACCCAAATGGCCCCAGAAGAGGTTTTGTTTTGCATCAATCCTGATACAGGGTAACCCATCATCCAAGGTTAGTTTTCACTATAAGTACAAAATATTTTTTGGACGGACACTATAATTTACAGTTTTTTACCATGTTCAATCTGAATTTTCTTTAAAATAAAAAACATCTATATTGATTCTTTTCTACATCCAACTCACAGGTTTATCATTACTTTGAGAAAAAAGATTATTAATTTAACCCTTTTAGAAGGGAAGATATGGTCATTTGTTCTGGGAATGTCATTTTCGAGCCTGAGATAAATTAACCCTGGTGATGTCATCAGGGGGTGTAGACTCCTGTTAATGATGTCATCAGGTCATACATATTTCAACAGTTTGGCTTGGTTTTTTTTAGAGTGGAAATGTATAAACGCATGTATGAGCCTGTATGCTATAAGTGAGAGTATAAGAAAAGGGCAAGAAGAAAAAAAGACTTTTGGACTTTCTTGTCCCGATCTATGCCTGTCTTCAAAACACCGACACTCGGCATGTGTTTTGTAGTCCTATGTTTGGAGTGCTGAGTGTTCTTCTTGAGTGACAAAACCATTTCATGCCGACTGAGCATTCATTTATGCAGACTCTTGACTGATGTCAGCTGGACTGACGGGGGATGAATGCAAAGAAAAGCTGGGGGCATCGCACCCAGCAGCACCCAGGTGCCGGCACATCAAAGAGCAAGGCGAAGCTTTTTGATAGAGAGCGGAAGATAGCAGCACAAGTTTCAACCTTGACAGTTTGCCACAGTGTGCTTTTGTAGATTGCTGTTTGGTCTTTCCCATGCGAACGCCGCACAGAAGGAACAGCAGACAGTCTGACAGAACACACATCAGGGCATCTCTCTGTGTTAGCTGAAAGGAACAGCAGAAGCCTAAACAAAAGTTGTGTCAGATGTTTGCAGGGCCTGTAACTCAGGGTCAACGCACAGCAGAAAGAAGCACTTACAGTACACTGATACACTTTGATGATTTCACCAGCTTCACAATAGGAGTTTTCTCTACTTAAAACTTTATCAAAGTGGCCTATCATCTAAAATAATCCCTTGAAGTGAAGGAAAATCAGCACAAAGAGGTGAAATCCAAAATGTAGGGTCCTGCTTGGCAAGCCTACAAATCCTTCATATTTGTTATGCTGATATAGAGAATAAAATACAGGTCTTAGGTTAAATGTCGCAAACTTATTTTATGTTGCCCTGCAGATGTAAACATGATTACAACTGTAAATGCTTTCTGGTATTTAAACATCTGCTTGCATGTATTCCTTGCTAAACAAGCTGATATCTGTTTTATAGTCTCATCTCTTTATGATAAAGTGCACCAGATGTATTCAATATTGTCTTCAAATAAAGCAGTTCTCATTCATAACACTCCGTTCGATGTCTCACTATGGGATGCGCTTCAACGCGTATGCAACAGAAGCATCAATCTCATTACGCCAATCCTGATTGGCTGGTGATCTTGACGTCTACGTCAGGGAATCCACCCACCCTTTAAGTAGCTTGCGCTACGTCGCAGTGTCATACAAACACCTCTTCTCGCTTCGGAGCGCATCTCAAATATATCAGTAGCCGGGCTAGCTTAACTGTCCACAGACTGAACCACAAGCTAACCTTCGGTCGCCGGGCGCTTGCCGGCTACTTTTGCTTCGCACGAAGATTACATTTATTAACACACCAGTTAATATTAATCTCTACCCCGCCGTTTTTTCTTTCGAAATAACGGTAGGGTTTGATTTTTTCTTAAACGGTAACATACCTGTTGCTAGTTTTTCCCTCCAGTGTCAAGCTGGGGCTCAGCGACGGCGGTAGCCGCGGGAACGGAGCCCCGCGCTGTGTCAAGCTGGGGCTCCCAACTGGACCTCACCGTGGTTCCACCCACGGAGGATGTCCTGGAGCTGGACTACATGGAGGAGGATGAAGAGGATACCTCTGAGTTCCTCTTATCCGACTCAGATGAGCACGAAGATAGCATCTTCGTCCCATCTGCTCAGGCTGCCAAGCCGGAGGCGGTTTCCGCTCCCCCAGGCGAAAGCGCACCAGCTTCGCCCCGCCTCATGGACTTGCAGGCCATGTGCCAACGCGCTGCGTCCAGGCTGGACATCCCCTGGCCTGAAGTGGCCAAGGAGACCTCCAGATCTCACTATGAGGGGAAGAACTTGCCCCAAGCCGCGAGGATGACGAGGCAGCTTCTCCCAGTCTTTCCAGAGCTGCTGGACGAGGTGTCTGTCTCGTGGAGAGGCCGCCCTTTCAGCAACAAGGCCCCAATCCAGGGAGCCTCCTCTTTGGACTTTTGAGGACATGGAGAAGCTCGGCTTGCTCCGCATACTACCTATGGAGCCGCTTGTGGCAGCCCACCTCCAACCGCGGCTGTCTTCGGCACCTAGCAGGAACCCCACGCTGCCGACAAAAGCAGACCGTTTCCAGTCAGCAATGACCGAACGGGCCTACAAAGCTGCAGCAGGGCGCTCAATGTCTCGTCATTGCTGACCGCTTACCAGGCGGAGCTCTGCGAGGACATGACGAACAAACCTGAGCCTGCCGTGTGGGACGAAATCACAGCGATCACGGACATTTGCCTCCGCGTGCAGCGCTGTGCAGTCCAAGCCACGGGCAAATCGCTGGGGATGATGGTGGTACAGGAGAGAGCCAGGTGGCTTAACCTGACAAACCTTCCGGACCAGGAAAAAGAGGACGTATTGGACATGCCAATTGTCCCCGAGGGCATATTTGGCACCGCTCTGGCTTCAATGCAACAGCGGTGTGAAGCAAAAAAGAAGGAGGATGAGGCTCTCCAGCTTTGTCTCCCCCGAAGGGTCCAGCCGCCGCCTCCAACGGCCCCGCGGCAGTCCTTCACTCAGGCTGCCTCACGTCCTTCCCGTTTCAAAATCCCGAAACAGCAAAAGCCACAGCCCGCCCCGGGTCTCCCACCCAGACACGAGGCGAGGACGAGCTGGCCAAGAAAGTCCCCGGTTCCGGCAGCAGCCGCACAGGCACAGCCGGCCCGGACCTTCGACCACCAGGTGAGGAAAAAGAAGAGAGCAGCCTGACAGCCTTCCCTCCTCTCCTTGGTAAAAGAGCTGGAAGTTCCCTGTTTTCCAGCCCCAGAACGTGTTCAACACGTGTTCAATGCTCATGTTCTTCCCGCCGCCTCGAGTGATGTCAGAACGTCATCCTCAAGTTCGCGCCATGAGGGAAATGGACTTAACGTCAAAGACAGCAGGTTCTGCTGCTCGACCTGGGTTTCGTAATAAACACAGAAAAGAGCATGTTGTCCCCAGCCCAGACTGTACTCTTCCTGGGCTTACGTCTAAATTCGGTGCCCTTTACAGCCCGCTTGTCAGCAGAGAGAGTGAAAGCCTTCAGGGCTTGCCTCGCTCATTTCCAGCCACGCAAATATGTTCTCTTCAGATCATGTCTGCGGTTACTGGGGCGTCAGCCATCCTAGTGGTACGACTGGGACGCTTACACATGAGGGAGTTTCAGCGCTGGGTAGCTGCCCTCAGACTGGACCCCGTGCGTCATGGCGCGCGGAGAGTGATGGTCACTGTGGAATGCGTAATGGCACTGCGGCACTGGCTGCACCCGAATTTTCTAGTACGGGGCGTGCCTATGGGTGCTGTCCTATCGCGGAAAGTGGTCACCACAGACGCATGTCTGACGGGCTGGGGGGGTATATACGAAGGTCGACCTGTGAGGGGTCTCTGGAGCAGAGATCTCCAACGGTCACACATAAATTATCTGGAGCTTTTAGCGGTGTTCCTCACCCTGAAACGCTTTCTGCCTTTTCTCAGAGGACATCATGTCCTCGTGAGGACAGACAACACGACCACAATATCGTATATAAACCGTCAAGGGGATTTGCGTTCTCTCCAGTTACACATGCTGGCACGCAAACTGAATGTATGGAGCTGCGGACGTCTCCTCTCTCTGAGAGCGACGCACGTACCGGGAGTGATGAACCTCGGGGGCAGATCTGCTGTCCAGAGGTGCACCACTATATGCAGACTGGACTCTACATCCAATAATTGTGAGTCAGCTGTGGGTGCGTTACGGCCGGGCCACGGTAGATCTGTTCGCATCAAATGAAAACGCTCAATGTCAGCTGTTCTTTTCAATGCGCGATCTAAACGCACGTTAGGCGTGGACGCGCTTGCGCACGTTTGGCCTCCGGTCCTTCTGTACGCGTTCCCACCCCTGGCTCTAATACCCCCAACTCTGGCCAGAGTGAGAAAACATCGCCACACACTGATCCTAATAGCTCCGCACTGGCCTGCAATGTACTGACTGGCGGAGATATATCAGCTGCTGTGCGGGCAGCCGTGGCAGCTCCCACTACGCATGGACATACTGTCTCAGGCGGGGGGGACGATTTTTCACCCACACCCAGAGCGCTTGGCACTATGGGCCTGGCCCATGAGTGGTATAACCTGAGTAAAGTGGGGCTTCCTCAGAAGGTGATAAACACTATTCAGAGTGCAAGGGCTTCCTCCACCAGGTCCCTCTATGACTGTAAGTGGAGGGTGTTTGAGGAGTGGTGCCTTCAAAAGGGACACATCTCTTTTCAATGTCCTGTCGGGGTGATTCTATCATTTCTACAGGACCTGATTGATAAACACAGAGCTTTCTCTACGATTAAAGTGTACCTGGCTGCTATTGCCGCATGCCATGTGGGCTTTGAGGGAAAGACGGCTAGCCAACATCCCTTGGTCTGCCGTTTTATGAAAGGGGCTCGCAGGCTCCTCCCTGTTTCCAGGTCACTGGTGCCCTTATGGGACTTGGCAGTGGTTTTAGATGGGCTCACTCGACCTCCATTTGAACCCCTGGAAGAAGCCGACATAAAACACCTGTCACTAAAGACAGTGTTGTTACTGGCTCTGGCATCTGCCAAGCGAGTCAGTGACATTCACGCGCTCTCTGTGCATCCTTCATGCACTCAGTTTGCCCCAGGGCAAACAAGAGTGTTGCTGAAGCCCAACCCTGCCTTTGTGCCCAAGGTGGTTGGCTCATGCACCCCCATTGACCTTGAGGCATTTCCTCCACCGCTGTGTCCCTCTGAAGAACAGCGGCCGAATTTGCTGTGCCCAGTTCGTGCTTTGCGCACCTATATGGACAGGTCAAAAGAGTTTCGATGCAATGATCAACTCTTTGTATCCTGGGCTAACCCTCATAAGGGCAAGCCTGTTACCAGGCAACGGCTCTCCCACTGGATTGTGGAAGCGATAGCTCTGGCTTATACGAGTCAGGGTTTGCAGGTACCAATGGGCCTGCATGCTCATTCTACTCGTGGACTGGCTACATCCTGGGCTTTGTTCAAGGGTGTTTCCATCCAGGACATTTGTGCAGCAGCGAGCTGGTCCTCACTGCTCACTTTTGTCCGCTTTTACAGACTAGATGTCTCTGCTCCAAGTGTGGCCCGTGCAGTGCTGGGCCCCGTGTTGGGACAGGGTTCTACCTGTTAAGTACTGATTTGTTTTGGTGATTTTCGAGATAAGCATGTCTAGCAATACGGGAGTCTCAATATCCCATAGTGAGACATTGAACGGAGTGTTATGAATGAGAACTATAGGTTACTAACGTAACCCCAGTTCTCAGAGTAACATGAAGTGAGATGTCTCACCAGACGGCCCTTCTTGCTGAGGCGAAGCGAGAAGAGGTGCTTATTTTGAATGACGCTGCGACGTAGCGCAAGCTACTTAAAGGGTGGGTGGATTCCCTGACGTAGACGTCAAGATCACCAGCCAATCAGGATTGGCGTAATGAGATTGATGCTTCTGTTGCATACGCGTTGAGGCGCATCTCATAGTGAGACATCTACGTCCACAAGGCAGCGTTGCGTTGAAGCTTGCCGGTGGGCATGTCTGGCGTGCGACCAATCACATACATCTCCCGCCCCGGACACACAAGCATGCGGTTTGATTGGCTAGAGCTTGTACTGGCATATGATTTGATTGGCTGACGCTTCCGTCGACGCTTGAAAAATTGAACTTTTCTCAACTTTCAGCGCGAGCAACGGAGGCATTGCAGTTCTGCAAAGCGTGACCTCACCCCATTCAAAGTGAATGGGAAGCGTCTCCGTTGAAGCATGCGACGCTGCCGTGTGGACGTACCGTTACGGCCCCTACACACGGCGGTGGGCGTTAACGCTTGCCGGCGGGCGTGTCTGAAGCTCGACCAACAACCAATCACATGAATCTCCCGCCCCAGACACACAAGCACGCGGTTTGATTGGCTAGAGCTTGTACTGGCATATGATTCGATTGGCTGACGCGTCAAAAGTAGAACATTGCTCTACTTTTGAAGCGAGCAACGCGAGAGAAGCTACGCTTTGCTCCCACAATGCAGTTCGGCGAATCGTGACGTCACAAGCGTCAGCGCCGTGTAGGGGCCGTTATATATGTTTAGTAGGTTGTGGAAGTGCGATCCAAAACATTAGTTGATCTTCTTTATTGGTATTTATTATTTTGATATTATTTATTTAAAAAAAATGTTTTATTGGTTTTTAAGTTAAATTATACTTAAAGTTGAGGGTATTCAACTGTTAAAAACATACTGTTCAAATTTCAATGAATAGTCGTATTTAATAATCGTGGTATCAATATTGACCAAAGATAATCGTGATTATGATTTTTGCCATAATCGAGCAGCCCTAGTTATAATAATAACAATACATGTATTTGTTACCCTGCCCTGTAAGCAAGTGTATCTAAAGGATATGTGCTTTTGAATTTGCTGCATTACTGCAGTGTGATTACCGACAGTCATGGTTTCTGAATGAAATGCAGAAAAGAAAAATCAATCATCCAGTGCTGGACAGTGGCTTTGGTCAACCTTCTTGACTATGACTAATGGCTATTCTACAACTAAGCTTTGTAGTAGCTAATCACCACACCTGCAGCAATGCAAACAATTGTAATCATGTGTTCTGGAGCGCTCTTCCATTCAAGCCTAAAACCCAGCGAGCGCTCCCTGTGGATCGGCCTCAGCAGCCTCCACTGGGCTCGAGAGGGACATTGTGTGTGGCACCATCTGCTTGACTATTCAGAGGTGCATTAGAAGGGATTTCTAAGCCATACAACTTTTGGTTGTACTCAGGCACTTTTTGGTTTAGTGCCATTTGGACACTTAGATGTTGTGAAGCCACAAATATCAACATGTTAAAGGTGAGGTGTCATGCTATTCCGGTTATTACCCGTCCCCTTGTGTGTTATGAAGGTTTTTCTGCATGTAAACGGTGTGCAGAGTCAAAACCCTCAAAGTACACCCTGTAGTGAGTACAACTCTAAAACAGAAAATACCTCCCCAAAACGGCTTGTTGGAGATACGTCATTGTCCATTTTTTACTTCCTGGGTGCTGTGTCGTAGGAGCACCCAGTAGCCACGCCCAGAGCTATGGCCGTACCCTCTGCCAGCCTAGCATATATACTGTTGAAATCTCAGGTTCAGTTCAAAACTGTATCCAGTCATGCCAACGAGGGTCTGTTTCCTGTCTTGTGAGGGGAAATATTCAATGCATGCCTTACCGAGGGCAGGACGAAGTCAGTGGTTGACATTCCTTTTTAACACTGTTCCTTCAGATGTTGGAGCCGGCATTTCACGGAGAATAGCTTCACAAAACATGGAACGATTCATACCGGATATATACAGCGGAGGACACTGAAGGACGATGCTGTTCCTACTTTGTTTGGACCAGCGGGAGATTCGGGTACCCAACCTGTAAGTATTCATTGTTGTTTGTGTATTTATGATGTTTAAAACAAGCAAGCTATATCTACCACAACTGTGAAAATGGGTAAACGTTTTTTGGGGTGCTGAGCCATTGACACGGTGCTAACTGGGCTAACTCAGTTGCTAACGTTTACACATATAAACTACAATGTCAGCAGATGGCTTTACATGTTTGTCATGGCAGGATAATGTCTGCATTCACACACGGAATACTCATACAGTATACTCCGGGTGATTTCCCTTACGGCCAGTACATTATATGTGGTTTTCCTCCAAGCTGCGACGCAGCTCTGTGCATGCTAACGAGGCTAGCTATACTAAGCGAAAACATTGTTTTCATGCCAGCTACAACGAATGACCGAACGTAGCAGACTAATGTATAAGATTGCAATTGTAAACACGTTATTGCTAGCCTAATATGAACCACTAGCTTTTGTTCATAGTGGTTTTATTACACTACATTAGTTGCCTTTTCTCAGAGCTAACGTTCATATGCTACCAAGGTAAACCAGAAAACTAGGTTAGCATATTAGCTGGCAAGCTAACGGTGTTGAGATACACACTGCTACCACAAGTCCACAACTACTACTAACGAATCTAAAACAACTACGTTTCTATTATATAATATTTTGTGATTTGCATTTGATTTCATCCAGCCAGATCAGGAAACTCCTGGCGTATCTGGCGGACAATACATGATCCAGCCAGGATGACCACTCTGATGCCTCAGCCCCGGTGTAGCTTGCAAGACGGCGGGGAGGAATGGATGATATACCCATAGACTGTATATATAAATGGACGTAGGGTCCGTGACGTCACCCATAGGATTCTGCAGAGTTGCCGAGAAGCCCTTAGTAGGCGGAGTCGGCCACTAACGGCTCGACAGCGACGTCAGAGTTCAACTCCCGAGTTGGGACCTGCTGCCTCCGAGCTGAAAGTTCAAGAGCTAGCTGAAGCTACCAAGCTAAGCTAACATGCTCCCCATCTGCACACTGCCGTCACATTTTACGTTTCTAAGGTAAGCGGACATGAAACTATTCAGCAAAACTATAAATAATAATCTAAGTTATTGAGTTGTTAGCATCATACTGCAGAATCTTAAAAACCCTTAACGTTTGTTTGCAATTGTGCTAAATTCAACACTGGAATCAAGCAAATATTAATATGTTTGCATGACATTAGTTATTTATATTTTGATATCACTTAACTATACGTTTAATACATTTAAGTCAAGCTAAGGTACATGTGATGGTAGCTAGTTAGTGCTCTTACCTGTGAGGCCTCCTCCAAACAGCATAATAACCAGACTGTATCATTAAAACTAAGCACCAGTTCTAGATCCTTGACTTTAGACAAACTATTAAAAAGACTAAATGTATTTAAAGACCAATCTTTATTTGAATGTGCCTCTTAACCTGATATATTAGTTATACAGTAATAGTATTGACAATCTAAAAAAACTGAGCAACAGTCAACTTTATATTTCTTATTGTCTAAAGCATTTATTATTTTCATTTCCCCCCTCATATTCAGTGTGGATGGATTGAGACAGCGTGGTGTCCAGAGAGCTGCAGAGACTTCAGGGAGAAACCTCCGTGTGATGGACGTCCTGTCTGTTGGTTTGGCCCGGAGAGGACTTAGGGTCTTTCCTCAGCGAGGAGGACCAGGCCTGATGGAGGTGCCCATGCTGGGCATAGCTGATACCAACTGCACAGGCCTAGTCTGTCACTTTATTTGACTAAATGCGTTTACTTATACATTTCATAGGTTTATTTAAAACATTTTTGATTAACTTTTGGTTCACATTTCAATAAATTGTATTTGCACTCCTTTCGTCCATTATTCTTACTAAACATGTTAGATTACACATCTGACTGAAGATTGGCTCGATTTATTTGTGACGTTGCAAACTCTGCGGTACAAGGCACAGGTGATGTGAAGCTCATAAAGTGAGGCAAATAGAAATAATCAGCTGATGGAGTGTAGATGTGGAAATAGGTGCATTCGATCAGCTGACTGTGTTTTCACAATAAAAGCAGTTTCTTAGTGAATGTCCTGTACTGGTCTTAAAATCTCATAACATCAGCTTTTAATGTTCCTCT
Source organism: Gobionotothen gibberifrons (assembly GCA_943591055.1). Classification (NCBI taxonomy): domain Eukaryota; kingdom Metazoa; phylum Chordata; class Actinopteri; order Perciformes; family Nototheniidae; genus Gobionotothen; species Gobionotothen gibberifrons. The sequence continues at coordinate 2,452,917 of CALSBZ010000201.1, forward strand.
TGGATGTTCTTCTTGACCCTCAGAGAAGGAGAAAATGTTGAGTCGTGTCTTTCAGGCATGTCCTTTCCTAACAGAAATGACAGGAAACATAAAACATATTATTGCAGAACAAGTGTGTTATTTATGAAAGCGGTGTGTTTGTGTGTTTAGGGGCTGTAGAAATAATTATTTTGTAATTGTAATGTTTTTATTTCAACAGTGAGCTACAAAGACAATCAGATTATGAATGAACAGTATGAAGCTCATCAACATTGAAATATATCTTATTATCAACATACTATTTAACTGTTATCAAAATGTAGTGCAACTGTAGAAGCTTGCTCTGTTGTCTCACTGAAAGAATAACTTTTACCACATTTTTTACAGACAATATTGAGAGATAAATAGTAGCAGTTCTCACTATGTGTTAAATATCTTTGCCTTCAATACATTAAATTAGAAAGCTGACAAAATCATATTGCTTGTTAACATCTAAATGTAACTTTTTGCATGGAAAAAACCCTCAACTTAACTGATGTGTAGGTGATCTAGTATTTAGTATTGTTTAATGGAATGTATATCAGTGTATTCAAGTCAATACTTCATTTATTTAAACCAATATCTTTCTTGATTCTTTGTAAAGTATGAAAAAAAAGAGTCTTTAGTACCTGTGCTGACGTTCACTGCTGTGAGGAGTCCAGTTCTGTCTCTCACTCTCTGGTCCAGCCTGTCTGCATCACCTGGACACTTTAAACAAACAGATATATATGTAAAGTACCATGTGTACAAACAATATAACTGATTCTCTTCTGTTGAACATGTTGGATTGTGTATTGTCCGAGTCAGGGTCCTTTTTATTTTACTGTAACTTTGGAAGTTGTGTTACCAATGCTTACTGTTTATTTGATACCAATTTGGTAATGCAATTAATAAAAACAACAAGGTTTCGGTTCGTTCTTCAGATGACTGTGACGTTAACATCTTGAAATATGACATTAATAATTGTAATATACACACATCTTATTGTGAGGTTGATTTCACATACACTACTTCGACATTAGCTTGTCTACATACTTGAGCATAGCCCATTTTTATTAACCTTAGCGATGCATACAGTTCCTATACATAATAACATATCTCTCTAAGTTACAAGGATGACCTTATTTTATCAAGCTCAAACAGAAGCCGTTTGTTCTACAGTATTATCCCACTTAACGCTTAACACTTGTCTATTTCGTTTTAACCTTTATATATACAGTCTATGATTTTAACTTGGAGGCTACGATTAGCATCGTTAGCACCGACGTAGCTACCACTCGACACGCTAACCCAAGCCTTAACATCAATTACGTAGCTGATTAAAATCATTAACACATACATAAGTACTCGAATTTCACTTACCGCAGAACCGCATTCATGCACTGTCTGTTTCAACCGCAGAGCGAGTCACAATAGTCCGATATATAAGCATGAAGAACGAACAAACACGGCCGGGGTCAGGATCGTGTTAGAAAACAATTCACTCACAGATTCATAATCATGAAGGTGGAATCTAACTATATTCATAATAAAATGTATTGCATCCATGGGTAGAAACATGTTTTTTTCTGCTGTAAAGTTGGGCATTTTAACATGGGGGTCTATGGAAATTGCTCCTTTCTGCAGTCAGTCTCTATCGGCCAATATATGAACTGCAGTGTGTGGCACTTCCGTATTGGCGTCCCGGCTCTTCCCCAGAGTTTGCCGCTTGGATATACCGTGTATATATGTATATTTATGTTCATTTTGTACATTTCTAAAATAAAGTTTGATAGAAAATACTTAGTAGCCTTTCTTCGCTGAAGTATTTGCTCCTATAACATATCATTCATATATAGCAAACCATGATTTGATTTTTCATCAAACAAAGTAGTAGTTTATTACAGGTAAAAATAACGTACTCTTCTTCCGTTCTACGCCCCAAATGTCTATACTCGAATCTGTACATGTTATGGGGTGTGTAAGGTGTATATATTGGCATATCATGGTGTGTGCTACCGTGGGTGTTTTCAGCTAGCTAGCAGCTAACTGAAGCCACCTTTCGGAGCGGAGCCTCTCTGGTGGTTGACTAATCAGAACAGAGGGGCCGAGCTGACCAATCGGAGTACACTGGGCTCACAGGGAGGGGGGGGGAGAGCTGCAGCGAGCCGTTTAGTGGAGAAAGTGAATACACACACTTTACAGAGATGCTGTATGCGAAACCAATGTGAGTTTGGAAAATTGCACAGTATTTTTCTATTTTAGTATACCTCAACAATGGAATTATGATCAGTGGAAATGGCCATGACACCTCACCTTTAACATTGAGACCGAAAAAACGGAATGTGCAACATATCTTTCAAACTTACAATACCACTCATACAGTACAGCTCAGGTAAAAATGAAGAGACCGCTTAAAATTGTTCTTAAATCTAAATCTTTATTCCATTCCAGTGTCGGTTGAATTCCAACACAGAGAAATGTTATCAGTAGTTTGTAGAATAATATTTCATAAAAACATTCATTATATAAATAGTAAAACAAGAGAAACTGATAATGCTGCAGTGGTCTCTTAATTTTTTTCAGAGCTGTATATGCAGTTATCATTGGTTTAACAGGTTTTAGTGTGTTTTATGCTTCGGTTTCGAGGACAATAACTTTCCTGTTTGTGTTCAGCTCTGATAATCCCAGCTACAGTAGTTGCTAGTTTTGTCTGTGTGTGGTTTAGTGCTGAGTAGGTAGCATACACCTACGCAGCACCAAACGACAGACAGACAAAAAATAGGAACTAGCTAGTGAACATATGGCGCAATGCTTGAAGCTAAAGAGCCACATTTGTTCAAGAGTTTTTGGTTCATAGCTGAACGAAAGGTGGTTATTTTGGAAGTGACCAGAAATGTGACAATGACAATGTGCGTTTTGTCTGCTTGATGTGTAATATGCAACTGTTTGCTAACATATACGCCTTGTGAAGAAAAATATCAATAATTGTAATGTGGTTTATTTATAACAATACAATACTTGTAGGGAAAACAGGCCCCTAACTCTTAAAGGGGCCCTTTTATGCTTATACCATTTCCTGTGTGTTATAGGTTCTCATTCATAACACTCCGTTCGATGTCTCACTATGGGATGCGCCTCATCGCGGAGCAAACAGAAGCATCAATCTCATTTACGCCAATTCTGATTGGCGGGTGATCTCGACGTCATCGTCAGGGAATCCACCCCCTATAAGTAGCTTGCGCCACGACGCATGCGCCATTCAAACACCTCTTCTCGCTTCAGAGCACATCTCTCTATCGGCAGCCGCGCAGTTTAACTATCCACAGACGGAACCGTGCTATCCAAGCTAAATTTGGTCGACGGACGCTCGCGAACTGCCTTAGATATTCTTCGAAGAGAAGATTGTAGGTGCTAACACACCAGTTAGTACCACATTCGACCTCACCTTTTTTCCTTTTTCTCCGGAAATCGAGAGGTAAGGTTTTGACTTCAAGCTAGCTGCACACCACGCTGCTAGCTTGTCTCCCTCGCTATCGATACCACGACAGCGAGGACGTTTTCTTTTATTCTCACACCAGAGAAGAAAAGGATCGAGGGATATTAACACACCAGTTAATACCCCCTTTCGGAAATAAATCTACGCCGTCGCTTTTCTCCGGACTAAGGACGAGTTGTTAGATTTTTTCCCCAGCAACTTCCCTGCCGAGAGCGGGCCCTCTCCACGCCGTCACCACGGCAGGCAAGATGGACGCATCTCTCCCTCACACCAGAGGAGCCGGGAACTCAGTTGCAAGGCTCTGTGGCTGTGGGTTCAAGATCTCGGACACAGACACACACCAGGTCTGCTCGTCCTGCCTCGGGCTGGAACACGCCCGGGTGGCTGTCGACGACCCCAGCTCGTGCGGACACTGCTCCAGCATGTCCCGAAAGAGCCTCCGCCGTCAGTTAGCTAGCCAAGCTAACCTGGCGAGCATGGGATCCCTCGTGTACACTGGTGCGCCGGACGGCTACCAGAACACGAGGGCACGCACCGCTATGATTGAACCCCACACTGCTCCGGCACGGGTTTCATCTACAGCGGCAGCTGAGAAGCCAAAGTCCCGCCCTGAGTCAGGCTGGAACTCGGTAGCAGCGAGGGACGTGAGACTGGGACCCCTAGCTACACCAAGCTGGGGCTCTCAGCTGGACCTCACCATGGCCACACTCGTGGACGATATCCTGGAGTCGGAAGGCGTGGAGAACGAAGAGGATTCCTCTGAGTTCCTACTCTCCGACTCGGAGGAGCAGGAAGAGGACATCTTCACGCCACCAGCTCGGGCTGCAATGCCGGGAGCGATGGCTGCTCCCCCAGGCGACAGCACACCAGCTTCGCCATGTCTCGTGGACCTGCAGGCCGTGTGCCAACGTGCTACATCCAGGCTAGACATCTCATGGCCCGAGATGGCCAAGGAGACCTCTAGGTCCCGCTACGAGGGGAAAAGTGTGCCCCAAGCAGCGAGGAGGAAGAGGCAACTCCTGCCGGTTTTTCCAGAGTTGCTGGATGAGGTGTCGGTCTCCTGGAGAGACCGGCCCTACAGTAACAAGGCCCCAATCCAGGGTGCCTCCTCCCTGGACTGTGACGGTATGGAGAGGCTCGGCCTGCTCCGCATACTGCCATTGGAACCGCTGGTGGCAGCTCACCTCCTCCCAAGGATGGCGTCTGCACCGAGCAAGAACCCCACGCTACCGGTGAAGGCGGACCGACTGCAGTCCACGCTGGCTGACCGGGCCTACAAGGCCGCAGCGTTGTCCGCCAGGGCCCTCAACATCTCCTCGCTGTTGACTGCTTACCAAGCAGAGCTCTGCGAGGACCTGGCGAGCGGGTCTGGGCCAGCCCTATGGGGAGAGATCGCAGCGGTAACGGACATCTGCCTCCGGGTACAACGCTGCGCGGTCCAGGCCACGGGAAAATGATGGGCATAATGGTGGTGCAGGAGAGGGCCAGGTGGCTCAACCTGACCGACCTCCCAGACCGGGAAAAGGAGGATGTTCTCGACATGCCTATCGTTCCCGAGGGCATTTTCGGCCCCGCTCTGGTCTTACTACAGCGAAGACGAGAGTCGAAGAGGAGGGAAGGCGAGGCCCTCCACCTCTGCCTCCCTCGAAGGGCCCAGCCGCCACCTACAACGGTCTTGCGGCAGCCCCGGCCCGAAATGCCCCTCACCCTGCTCGGTTAATGACACCGAGGCAGCTGAGACAGCAGCCCGACCCGAGTCCCCAGCCCAGGCAGGAGACAGGGCCGAGCTGGCCGAGCAGATCTCCGGTCCCGGCAGCAGCCACGCAGGCGCAACCGGCCCGGATCCTCAGCCACCTGACGGGAGGAAAGAAGCGAGCAACCTGAGCGGCCTCCTCTTTTCCCCTCTGTGACAGAGCTGCGTTCCCCAGCTCCAGATGTGTTCCTGCCTCGAGAGATGCCTCATCATCATCCTCTAGTGCACAAACACACATGTCTGCCAATTATTGTTGTGAATTTTCTGTATAAAACATTTCCGCTGTCGCATCCAGGCTCAAGCCAAGGGCGCAGCTCAATAAAAAGACAATAAAACCAATAAACAGTCCGCCTATTGTTCCCCTTTTGAGAGCAGCTACGGCATCTCTCAAAAGGCGGACATTAGAACGGGTCTGTGAAGGCACCTTCGCCACGCGCATGCGTAGTGGCGACAGGGGTTTTAAAGCCACCGCCACCACACACATGCGCAGTGGCGTCGGGGGTTTTGAAGCCGCCCTCGTCACGTGCAGACGCAGTGACGACTGGGGCTGTGGAGCCTCCACCGTCACGTGCAAAGGCAGTGTCGGCTGGGGCTCTGAAGCCACCACTATCACGTGTAAACGCAGTGGCGGCTGGTGCTATGAAGCCTCCACTATCACGTGCAAAAGACGCAGTGGCGCCTCCACCATCACGTGCGAACGCAGTGACGGCTGAGGCTGTTAAAAATACCACCGTCGATTGTCGAGATAAGGTACCACCGTGCTCAGACACTAAGGGAACACGACAAAATTGAGACTCTGAGGGTGGGAGACATGTCATCTCCGCTGACTCTAAGGAGAAATCAGCGGAAGACGTTCACAATGTCTGCCGGGGATCTTCTCAAGACAGTAACACGAGGCTACAGTCTCCGACCCATTGTCACCCCCCCCCCCCTCCTCCCTCGCTCTCGGGCATTCTTTACTCACAGACCCGGAGAGAGTCAGCCCGTTTTCTGAGAGAAAAGATTCTCTCACCTCTAGAAAACAAGGTTATATCTATGATACCCGTCAAACAAAGTCAGAGCGGCTCTCATTCCAAGTATTTCCCCGTTTCCAAACGGAGAGGGAACAGAACTCGGCCAATATTGAGATTGTTGAGCTCCAAGCAGATATCTTAAAAGGTACAGCTTCGGAATGCTCACTCGCACATCTTTAATATGTCTCGAGTGACAAGAAGGACGACTGGCTCACATCAGTCAACCTGGGAGATGCATGTTTACACATTCCAGCATATTACCCACACAGGGAATATCTGTGATTTACATCTCAGGGTGTCCCTTACAAGTGCGGACTACTTCTCTTCGGTCTGTTCTCAGTCCAAGAGGGTTTGTACGATGTACGGAAGCCGCGATAACCCCGTAAAAACGACAGGGCGTTCGCCGGGCAACCTACCTGAACGACTGGTTGCTTCTCGCAGTCAGAACAGGGGGTTATTACACAGACAGATGTTCCCGTAATACACCTGCTCGACCTAAGTTTCATCGTAAACACAGGAGAGAGCATGTTGTCCCCAGCCCAGACTGTACTTCCCCTGGGGGAGTTTCAGCACTGCCCTCAGACTATGAGATGCGTAAATGGCACTGCGCCGCCGGCTACACCCGACTTTAACTAAGAGTACGGGGCATGCCTATGGGTGCTGTCTTATCGCAAAAGGCGATCACCACGGACGCATGTCTGACGGGCTGGAAAGGTATTTACAAAAGTCGACCTGTGAGGGGGTTTCTGGAAAAACAGGAACCTCCAACGGCCGCGCGTAAATTACCTAGATTTTTAGCGGTGTTCCCCACCCTAAAACGCCTTATGCCTTCTCTCAGAGGACACCATGTCCTCGTGAGGATGGACAGGCACCAGTTGTGACGAACCTCGGGACAGTCCTGCTGCCCAGAGGCGTATCACCGTATGCAGACTGGACTTCACATCCAATGGTTGTGAGTCCACAACCATTGGACTCACGCACGTTTGACCTCCGGTTTTCCCCGTGTGTATTCCCACTCCTGGCTCTGAGAACCCGTTCCTGACCAGAGTGAGAGAACAGCACCACGCATTGATCCTGATAGTTCCGCACTGACCTGTATTGTACTGGCAGGCGGGGATTTATCAGTGGCTGTGAGGTCAGGGGGGGGGGGGATGTTTTCACCCACACCCGGGGTGTCTCGTCCTATGGACCTGACCCGTAGGTGGTGCAATCTGAATACAGTGAGTCTCCCGAGGGGAGATGAGCACTGCTCAGGGTGCGAAAGTTTCCTCCACTGTGTCTCGTTATGACTGAAAGTGGAAGGTGGGGAGGAATGATGTCCTTAAAAGAGGACACACCTCTTTTCAACGTCTTGGTGGAGTGATTCTATCATTTCCACAGGACCTAATTGGAAGCACAGGGCTTTCCAGGTCACTAGTGTCTTTATGGAACTTGACAGTTGTTTCAGATGGGCTCGCTCGTACCCCATTTGAACCTCTGGAAGAAGCTGTCATGAAGCATCTGTCACTGAAGATAGTGCAGTTACTGGCCCTGGCATCCGCCAAGCGAGTCACTGACTTCATGCGCTATCTGTGCATCCTTCACGCGCCTAGTTCGCCCCAGGGCAAACTAGAGTGTTGCTAAGGCCCAATCCTACCTTTATCCTAAGGTGGTTGGTTCAGATACCCCAATTGACATTGAGGCAATTTTTTCTTCACCGCTGTGTCCCCCCGGGGAACAGCAGTTGAATTTGCTATGTCTAGTCCGTGCTTTTGCACTTGTGTGGACAAATCAAAGGAGTTTTGTGTCATGATGACCAACTCTTTGTGTCCTGGGCTACTCTTTACAAGGATAGGCCTGTTACTAGGCAACGGTTCTCCCACCGAATGGTGGAGGCCATTGCTTTGGCCTATACGAGTCAGAAATTGCGGGCTCCTTCGGGTTGCGTGCTCTTTAGACTCGGGGGAATGGTTACACCCTGAGTTGTTTGCTCAAGGGTGTTTTTTCCTTCCATGACATTTGTGCAGTGACGGGCTGGTCCTCGCCGCTCACTTTTGTCCGCCTTTACAGGCTAGACGTTTCTGCTCCCAGTATGGCCCGAGCGGTGCTGGGCGCACTGCTGAGTCAGAGCTCTACCTGTTAGGTTCTGGTTGGTTTGGTGATTTTCGAGATAAGCTCGTCTGGCAATACGGGAGTTACGATTTCCCATAGTGAGACATCGAACGGAGTGTTATGAATGAGAACTATAGGTTACTTACGTAACCCCAGTTCTCAGAGTAACATGAAGTGAGATGTCTCACCAGACTGCCCTCCTTGCTATGGTGAAGCGAGAAGAGGTGCTTATTTTGAATGACGCATGCGTCGTGGCGCAAGCTACTTATAGGGGGTGGATTCCCTGACGATGACGTCGAGATCACCCGCCAATTAGAATTGGCGTAAATGAGATTGATGCTTCTGTTGCTCCGCGATGAGGCGCATCCCATAGTGAGACATCTCACTTCATGTTACTCTGAGAACTGGGGTTACGTAAGTAACCTATAGTTTCTCTACTATTTTGAATACGCGTTAAAACACCTTTCTTCATGAGACTTATATTGTTGGACAGAGTATTTTAAGAGGATGGTGGTACTCCAGCAGCAGCATTTTACACCATGGAAAGTCTTTAGAGACTGGCCTGGATAGTGTTGGAGCACCACCTAGTGGATGGTTGAAGGTTTTGAATCTGCTCC
>CALSBZ010000201.1:2466886-2511156 GCA_943591055.1 Gobionotothen gibberifrons
ATGAATTAAATTCTATAACGCTGTCCACAATCGATTTCTTAGATCTCATGTGATAGCCATCAACTGCTTAAATAGATCAGCGAGCTGGGAGGCATACCCCGTTGGTGAAAGATGGATGACTTCACAAGGCGTGAATCAATATGTATCCTGCACAATGCTGGGAATCAAGCTAAAGACTAGCTGCTCTCATTTCAAAATGAAGAGAACGATCCAGCTTGGTCAGGTTGTTGGCTGTAGATTATCACACATTTGTGTCTCGGACATATGAAAGACTCAGCCAGTGCCTTACCCAAGGGAAGTGCGAATGAGATGACAGATATTCCACACAAGTTCCACGCATGAAAAGTGAGAAATACGGCTTTGCTCTGTGAAAATGTTATCTTGGAGACATGACTAAAAAGGCAGCAGAGTGTCGGTGAAATAACGTGGTTAGCTATGGGGTGGAAATATCTAGGCATCTCAATCCAATTTGATTCCTATTCAGAGGGCTGCAGTTGTAAAATTGTATTTATGCAGCTTAATGCATAACTAAACTTTGTTATGCTTTAAGGATATCCCCACTAATATTTTTTATTAGTATCAATGGAGGTAATAAATGTGTAATTTTGAAAGTGAAACTTGCAAACTAACAGAACCAGTTATCAGCAGAGGAAAGGAGAAAGGACATATAATAATATTTATAAATTAATTGATTGTTTCTGATGTTAACATTACTGTTTCTCCTGTAGATACAACACCTACTCATTTGTAATACAACAACATTCTAGCCCTGTTTGAATGTTTTGTTTTTGATTATATAATTACATTGTAAAAGAGTATCAACAATAGTAATAACAAAATAATGCAGTGTCCCTTAGTGGCAATTGTTTTTAGAATTGCTGCTTTAATACACACATGATATTTGTATGAAGAGAGACTTTGGTCTTTGTAATTATTCCTCCAGTCCATGCCACTTGTGAAGCTTACCTGACTACACAGTAAAACATGTGTGGAAAAATCCACACCTCATTGTCTGTATATAATTTAACCCTATCCAGTTCTTAACTTTTTTTCCTGATGCATTATTCCAACCAGGTGTAACCTTACGCTATCCCTAAGTAAAAGCCATTAGCTTTGCAGAATCCATCTGACGCTGTGTGAAAAGCATCTAAATGTAGATTAGAAAAACAGAGCAGCTTAACAACAGCACCAAAGCTTGTGTTTTCAGCTTCCCCCGCACAATTTTGGGGAATAGAAACATTATCATGTGTAAAAACAGCCCACCAGGAGACAACGTTGAACAGAGGTTGAGATAATGTATCGTGCTTCTGGCGTCTGCATCTCAGCTCTGCCCTCCAGTCCAAAAGCAGTCTACCCGTCTTTCATCCGATTGCGTATGCATATCAGTGTCACAGACAAATAAACACTCGCGCTGACTACAGAGCCGACTGTGTTTTGGTTGTCTCTTTCACAAGATTGTAGCTGCACTCGCTTCCAGTCTTTCAACACAATACTCCCTCAGTAGGAATAATTTAATTTGTTGCAATTTTCAACACAGAACGTTATCTTTGTGAACAACACTTGAGCAATCACACATTTTTCCCAGGCTATTAAAAGAGATTAAGGAAATCGCATTTTAGAGAAAGAGTTGTGAGGCTCCATGTACTGTTGCAGCGTGTGGCTTCTCATAACGATTAATTTGCGTCACTCCCAGACTTTGGTGGCGATTTCTGCTCGTCCGCCCATTCCCAACGCCTCAAGAGGAGAACGGTAATCACTGCAATTACCGTTCTTCTAATTAAGGCTTTGCTTGCTGGTGCTTTAATGGACCACACAATACTGACAAATTAATCCATGCTCAGATAATAAATCTGATTCGACAAAGCACAAAATCATTAACCTCATGACCCAATAAGAGTATCACACAGAGTGTGTAAGATGCTTTGATTGGCTGAACCTGATGGGCTCTTCTTGTCATCCATCTTTACTTGAAAACCATTATTTTCACATGTGATGTTTTTATACTTTCAGGGAATGTCAGCTAGGCCTTTTACTGTTATGACTTACAGAACAGGTCCATGCGTTGTACCACTTTACTGATGCTGTAGAACTGGTGATATGTCATTGTTAGGATACGCTTATGTTTTGGGAAGGCATCTCAGTTGCATTTTTTATACATGATGATGATATTCTGGAGTGAAGTGTGCCTTAAACATGGCAACAGTTTTCAGGCGGCATTTTTCCTTTTGACAATGTGTTCATTAGGAACGCACGCCAACAGTGACTTAGGTTCCAAGTCGATGGCAATATTATGAAAACACAACAGTACTCATTTGACTACAAAGCAGAAAGTACCTTTGGGCAGGATAAAAAGCCCTCCCACAGTCCATAGAAAATGATTTTGGGGTCCAGTGCACTCATTGTTATCTCAGATTTATTTTCCTGATAATGCTACAATATACACAACAAATCTGTTTAGAGTTCAGCTGTTAGCATCCAGTGAACAGATGTTCCACAGAGTTGCAAAATAGTGCATTCAAGATCAGTAAAAACATCAATTGGGCGAGGGTAAATTATAGGGTTCCGGTTTCTTTTAAAGGAGATGTTTTTTAATTGATAACATGGTTATTAGCAAGGAAATTATGTCCGATTTTACTTCCTAACCAACAAAAATATGCAAACAGTAACACATTAGTATTTTCTGTAGTATACTGTATATGAGGTATTGTCTTCTTTTTACAGTGGTATCAAATTGGTATCAGAATCTTGGAGCACCCCCAATTTCTGCTATTGTGACATCCCTTGTGTGTGTGACAATACCCTCATGCACAAAGCATGGCTACCAAATTGGTGAGGAGGAACATGAATTGCCCACACAGAGGCCTGACATGAACCCCATCCAACCGGAATAAGGATTTACTAAAATGCTGACTGAGAGCCAGGTCTTCTCACCTAACATCAGTGGCCGGTCTCACTGAAGCTTTTGTGGCCGAGCGGTAGCCAATCACTGCAGGCAGATTCCAATGTTTTGTGAAATGCTTTCCCATTACAGCAGAGGATTTCATTGCAGCATATTAATCACCATAGTTTTGAAACGGTATGTTCAACAATCACATAGGAGCGTGATGTTTTGTTTTAAGCAATTCAAGTCATTATCAGATAATATCAGGCTTTGGCAGCAGTCCGGAGTTAAAACAGGGTTTCTAGACTCACCATTTTATGGCAGTGTTGAATAATCAAACAGCTTCTGTTTTTCTGTCTCTCTCTCTCTCTCTGCTTTTCTGAGACTCGCTGCACTTCTGCTGCCGCTCTCTCCACCTACATGTTTACAGCGCACAGAAACCCTTTGTTGGAGGCTGTTAAAAGCCATTCTGGGAAATACGGGAAATTGCTAACTGATGTGAAAGTTTGACAATGCAGGTTGAGAGGAAATGGGTACATGAAAAATATAAATTACAATACAGCTACAGGAACAGAAGTTTGATCAGAACATTTTGATGTAGAACAATGTTGGAGTTTTTGAGGGTGGATTTATGGGACTGAAAACTTGTTCTCCGAAAAAGTAAAAGAGGTCTTCAACCCACAGTGGCTATCAGTTTCAAGTCAATGGGGCTTCAATTTGATAGGTTTCAAATTTGTTTGGGTACATTGCCTAATTATGCTATGTAATGAAGCTGCAAAGTATAGTCTTCGCTTTGCACTGTGGTTAATGAGAGTTAAAAGGCAACAGGTGCATTGCACAGAGGGTCGTAGGCTTAGGTGGGAGGTTAATGGGTGCACAGAAACAAAGTTAACTGGGCGCCCCCTTCCCGGTTAGTCAGGCCATGCTGTTCCTGCATTACATGACACGACACATTTGTCACCTGAGGCACATCCTGGTGCCCATGGAAAGACCAGATGTTGTTCTTATTATCTTTAGATCAAGTCTTGAAGCCAAACTGATGCTGCTCAATATTCTTTAGAGCCTTCCCCTGCAGTGTGATTGCTAAATTAAGCTAAGAATAAGCTTTGTGGTGCACATGACTCCCAAAGAAACAGGTCAGCCAGAAAGAGAACAGAGATCCGCATCATGCCTCTGACTGCCTCCCTCTCAGAATTAAGATACTGTGTGTGTGTGGGTGTGTGTTTCCAAGAAACTCCCACAGTAAATATTTGGGGTTCTACCTACCTGAATAAAACTAAACCAACTATGCCTGGAATTAAAAGTCACTATGAATGGAAAATAAATCCTACAAAAAGGTGAAATAACGGCAAATCTGTTATTTTAATGTTTGAAAAATGTAATCTCATTAGCCGTTTCTCATTTCTCAAATGTTCTCAACTCTCAACATTCTCAACTCCTTGTCCGCCGGTAGTAACCCGGAAATCGATGTTGCCATGTTGAAGGACATCTCATTTCTCTAAATGCACATCGAGGATCGGAGCATCGGAGCATCGAGGAGGAGACGACTCCTTCGCTTGCATCTCCTGTGGGCGGGACTAAAACACTGCCGAGGAGTCGAGGATGTGAAAACTCCTGAAATGAAATTGGTTGGGACCAATGATGTTGCTTAATGTTGCTCAAAAATACCCCCTAGAAAAACATTGATTACATAGAGTAGCATTATGACTTGCTAAATTAAGTTGTGTAAATTAGTGGGAAAGAAATATCTGAGAGCCAGCTTCATGACTCATAAATACAACAGTGCCACTTTCTCACGTTAAGCTGATGTGTGGGTCTGAGCCCGTCATAATAGAGCACTTTTGAATTATTCAAATGCCATAAGCATATTTTTCACATTACTGCAAATACTCTCCCACACTTTGCAAAGCTTTGTAAAATGAAGAAGATTGTTCCAGTCCCTGCTATGTCACCATGAATGTGACCTTTGGTGTTGTTCGCTGCTGTAATCTGGCAGCAGAGGAACACTCTTTGAGCCTTTCAAAGCCGTCATGCCCTGCACTCACACACATGCATTCTCAATAATTCAATTTTCTCCCAGGAGACGTTTGCAGAGGAATGATCTACCACGTGGTCCGTATTGGGAATAGCACTTAGACCTCATCCAAGATATTGTTTGTTTTGTGCATAGTCAATATGGTGGCAGCTATCTCTCTGATTGATAAGCTCCTTGGTATGAGGGCCCAGCTTTCCATTAGAGGAGAATACCTCCAGCTGATTTATGCTGTCATGTGAGCAGCTCATTTCCCCATAATCCTTTGTTTTCTGACCATGTTCGGTTCCATTCTACTTGACCAGCAGCTCATTTTAACAATCCTCCTCTTTTCCTCCATCATTCAATGTTTTTAATGTTTTAAGAGTCGGTAGAAGCCTCTTGGGAAGCCCATTAAGTGTTTACTACTTCTTCATTTTATTTATTCACTAACCGTGATAGGTGGGTTTGAGTGGTCGTGGGCTGACACACACATTCCTCTTGGCAGAGGGCCACAAGGGACGCAACGAACAGCTGTTCCTTGAGTGCTGGGTACTTCCAACGAAACAGACGGAGCTACCAGTGCTACAGTGTGTGTCTTTGTGTGTGTGTCTTTCTACTCAAAAACTTAACAGCCAAGAGGCCATATGGACACTCTTACATTCCTTTATTTTTCATAAATTAACTTCTGCTATCATAAGAAAACTCATGTAGCAAATTAAGCTAACTGCACCTCTCTCTATGTTAGCCTGTCATCTCAGTATTTAATTGTAATTACCTTCAAGACCTTTTGGCCTTGATTAACACAGTACGTGTTTTTTTTTTTTTTAAATGAACAATTGTTTGAGAGAATTAAATTACTCAATGACTGGAAAATATCAAAGTAGGTTCCCTTCGGCTCTTGCTGTTGCAGAGCCACTTTCTGTTTTCAACCAAATCACCATGGCAGCAGAGAGAAATGACAGCGTCAAGGGTAAATTGCTTGTGTGTTTAATTCTGTATGGTTGGGTTGATTGCAATGGACGAGAGGGAGCCAGGAATTATACAAGCGGTACCTATACCGATGCGTGTCCCTCCTTGACTCTCAGAATTCATTGTGCACATATGCAATTGTAAATAATGTGCAGTGATGCAAATTGCAAACTCCCTCTTCCTTGATGCAGCCAGTGTTGGTGGCCAAGAGGAAGCGCGGCTAATTGAATTCTCCAGTTCAGTGGGGAAAATGGCTGTGTGCGGCAACCAAAGTGCTGCAGACACTTGACTCATGACAGAGGTCAATTAAAGACTGGAGGCTGACTGGAATGCATAAACATCACACTTTAACATATTTTAAGTTAGTAATTGGTTCTCAATGTGGTCACCATAGTTTAACTGTGTTTTACCCATCTTGTTTTTTGGCAATGTACCAGCAATTCACTTATTAGAGTATCAATAGCAATAATTGCCAAACCAAAATACAATGAGATCAATGAAATTAGCTTTTTTGTTTTTTGCATCTACATAATGGAAAAAGAAAATCCAAAAATAAAAATAAATTAACATATTGTATAATATGACTTCTAATGTTGTCCTTTATATTAAAAAGAGGCTGTTACGTCCCCACTAGGGGATGAGGAAATGCAACACACAACAGTTGGAATTGGTAATAATTATAAAGGAGTTTATTATAGCAGATTAACAAAAATGGCAGGCAAGCAGCCTGGAATAAACAAAGTGGCCAAAAGGGCGCAGGTTTAAATGGGCAATCAACAAAGGGAGGACTCTAATAAGGGAGCCTACGTAAATACAAAGAAATATACACTAATCAACAACATAACAACCCTCACTATCAAAGTGGTACAACTAAGAAAGGAGCTGTAAGCAACCACAGCGATACTACAGAACAACAGTCAAGGTGATGCAAAACTAATCTAGACACCTTCAATCATAACCACACTACTGATCATAAGAGTTAACCACGGTTAACGGTTTCACTTACGGCCCGTCCACACTACAGCTTCAAAAAAAGCTTGGAGCTGGGCGTGTCTGAAGCTTGGGGATTTTATTTGAGCACCGCAACCAACAACCAATCACATGAATGTCCCGCCCCCAAAGCAAAAGCAATGTTAAAACGAAGTAAACTGGATATAAAATCCCCAAACAGGCGAAAGCCTACCAGTTTCACCCACTGTCTCTGCCAGCTCCCCCCATGCCTGGTTCCTCCGGTTGTATCCTGGTAAGTTAATAGGGACTGGTCATACAAAACCGGGTGATTCGCTACGGCGATAATTAGTTTCTCCTCCGTCTTTTTTTGAAATATAGAAATGAACGGCGGGATATCTCTCCCAGCTTAGACGCGGTTTGATTGGCTAGGGCTTGAGCTGTCAGATTTTCAGAAACGGGATTTGATTGGCTGGCGCACGGCCATGCTGCCCACAATTCAGTTCGGCGAAAAGCGAGGCAACGTGACGTCACCCCATTCAAAGTGAATGGGCAGACGCGTTGGAAGCCGTTTTTGAAGCTGTCGAAGCTGTAGTGTGGACGGGCCGTTAGTCACGAAGCAAAAGAGCGAGAGGCGTCTGTTCACACAACAGAGCCCCCCGACTGATCGTTGTCCCCAGGCTTTGTAGTCGTCTCCGGAAGGTGTGCGCCGGATGTGCGCTGGGATTGGGGCGCGTCGGCCCGGCGTGCTCCTATCACAATCTTCGGGGACGGACCAGGAGATGGCAGCCAATGACGTCAGGGCAACCGCACAGCTCATTTACATATAACACAACAACAGAGTTAGCAGAACCGGGGATGCGGCAGCCGTAACAGAGGCCCTACAGTAAATGCTTTTTGGGGTTTCCCTTCCCTGTAGTGTTTATAAAGGTTGTTGTGCATGTAAATGGTTTGCTAAAGCTAAAATCCCAAAGTTCCCTTTCCAGAGGGAGTATCGCTCAAAATAATCCTACGCAATAAGTACAACATAATTGTCAACATAATTTAGTCCTATTACAACGTATTTTTTAAAGAAATGGCACTGTATAATGCAATTTAAATTATTTGTTCTGATGTGTCCATTTTATTTGTATTTGTATCTCTTTCTTAAACATTGGTTGAACAGAAGGTTGCATCATTGGGAAACCTTTTTTACATTTAAAAAAAAGAAATGTCTTCTGGCTTTCATAAAGGCAGCCGCAGGTTATTGTTTTTTCCTCAAGCTTTCACATACACTAAGCTTTGTAATGATTTTGACTTCACAGATTACTTTTATACTTCCACTGCCTCAGTGTGCTGTAATTGTGGAAAGGATCACTTTGATTTCCTGCACATAGTGTATGATGTGCACTGTGAATTACATTTGATCTTATTGGAGTTTCATATATTGTGCTGCAGCTCTTTTTTCTGATTCTATAAAGTTTGGAGGCATACGTCTCAGGTTTGTTAGATAAAAGAATAGGTGACATTAACGATAATCAATACTCTGTTTTAATAATTAAGACCCGGACCTGTTTAATACCATGATTTGTGAGATATACCGAGCTTTCACGAGTTATTAAAAGGTGCTCTCAAAATTTCTTGCACCGAGAAAAACATCAGGGAATTGTATTATTTCATTGTACACAGTATGAACTAAGGTGAGTCATTCTTTTCCCGGTCTCAGCGAGACAATCAATGACGGCAGGCTAAGAGGAGGAAAGTGTCCATGTTCTTATTCACTCTCGCGGAGATATCAAGCCTTGTTGGAAACCCCCGTCCTCGTCCCAGGGGCAGAGTGTTGTGGTGTGCTAATGGATTTTGCAACAAGGGCGCATCTCTTGGCGGTTTGAAGATGCAATTATGCCGGTAATGGTTAGTGCCACTGCAAAATGAAAGCATCAGCAGGAGCGAAGATGATCATATACAAGACCCAGGCAGTGTGCGGCACGACAAGTTTAATCGCGTGTCTCTAATCCTCACCTCAAATAACATTGTCTGATGGAGATGCACTGTATTGTCCTGATGTCAAAGAATATGTAATTATTTCAAGATTATCATCATCGGAACTTGGCATCTTGTTCCCAACTATGACACGTTGGAAGTACAAGGAAATTATGTTGCTGCACTGACAGGCTCTTATTCATGAAATGTCCCATAACAATCAATGTTCTTTGTTATGAGGGGATAAATATTGAGGGAGTCAGATTATGATCAACTATGTTCATTACTTGCACAAAATGTACTACGAGCTGGAAAACCACTGAAGACACAAGAGGAGCACTGAATGAATTATATCAAGGACTGAATAATGCAAACAACCTTGAAAGAGGCAGAAGGCAATAATAATTCAAAAGGACAGAAATGGTGAAACGCTTGACAGGAAGTTATCATATCTGACCAGCTTTGATGTAGAGGTGCAGATCTCCTCTCCAAACATGTGTGCACATGATAAGCACTGTGCCAGAGAGCTCTACATACAGCCATGCTCGTACTATGCCTATGATTTTTGGAAACGTTATAATGAATATAAATCAATATAAAATGAGGTCAGTGAAAGGAGACCTGTTTCTCTGAACAGTTTGTAGAAAACACCCGTTTAACCAGCTGCTGGATTTGTGAATCCATGTGTGTGTTTTTGCACATCTGCATAAACAGTCGACAGTCTCAAGGCCAATTTGATACGATTCAGCTGGGTTTATATGAGCTCATATTAATTGGATTTTCATCTTTTAATTAAAGAAATAAATGCAATACATTTGAGAGGCTTCGTCAAAAAAGTAAAATACACATTTTGTGGGATATTTCTGATTTGCCTGAAATAAACATTTTGGAAATATTGACAACAGTTAGCATTGTATGTGCTATACTGGGATACTCTTCCTATATCGGCTTCATCCATTTAAATGTGTTATTTAAACAAAACTAGGGCCATCTCCTTGGAAATGTAAGTCTTAGAACCTTTTATTGTTTCAATTGTTTTTATTTGATAACATGGGAATTGCAATCTGGATTGATATAATTACGGCTAGCCAAAAGTGACAACAGTCTGGGTTAGTATTAAGAACTTGAACTAGTTCCACATTCATAATAACAGCATAAATATAATAAAAAATGGATTTCAAAAAAGATGTAGTATTTTATGTTATGAGGAAGCAGGTTTTAAAATCTAGCGTGATAGTCCTTATGTTCCAGGTTTAACTAACAAACAAGAAAATGTATACCAAAAGAATGCCTTATCTGCGTTTGGTTTATGGTAACATTATTTTCTGCTAAATCAACCTTGGTTTACATATAATGGACTGCTTGAAATCATAGCCGGAGAAATGCAACTGATGCAAATGTCCCCAAAGCTGCGTTACAGTTACAGTACTTTATGCTCATTTGACGTTTAAACATGCTGAGCATGCAAGCTTGAACTTGATTTAAAATGAAGGTGGCAGAAGGAAAAGATCTAATGGCGCATTAACCCAACCCTTGTTGCTTTTCCACTAGGGGTAGTTCCGGCTCAGGGCTATTTTTTCACCTTTTTGCTGAATATGCTAAACTAGTGACGTAAACACTCTCGACTGCTGAATGGTCAGAGAGAATCGCTGGCAAGGGGGCTACAACTACAACAAAATGAACATATTTTACCGTGATTTAATTGTAATACACGTTTCAAAATGATGCCGAAGTAACAACATACTGATACCGGTCTGCAGACAGACGGCAGGCGAAAAACCTTTTAAAATGCGTGTTTTCTGAATGGAGGTCGGCTAAGCTAACGCAGTATATGCTCCGACCGTCCACACTCACAACAACGGCCTATACAGACATAAATAAACCAGCGACTGTATTCGCCATGACACAGACAGTCTGTGGTTTGTACCAGTTTAACTTTTGTCTAGTTTCTGAACAGATATGAGGAGCTGTGAGCTCTGAGTGCTAACAGCTAACGGCTGATGTTTGGTTTTGTGGTTCGCAT
Organism: Gobionotothen gibberifrons; assembly: GCA_943591055.1. NCBI lineage: Eukaryota > Metazoa > Chordata > Actinopteri > Perciformes > Nototheniidae > Gobionotothen > Gobionotothen gibberifrons. Next base: position 2,477,684 of record CALSBZ010000201.1, read on the forward strand.
TGAAGATGACGTCACTGCTCCGCCTACACCGCGTTACTATAGTTACTGCCCCAGCTACTAAACTGTAATGGAAACGCAGCATAAAGTGAGCCTGGCCTACCAAGGCCTAACCATACCGTACTAAGCCATGTGAGGCCCTGCAGTGGAAATGCGCCATAAGTGACTTTGAGAAACATTTCAAAAAGGTACCCACAGGCCACATGCTGTGAATCGTTTGGTGAGAATGAAAAATGAAGAATCAAATGCATTGGCCTTCACAGCCGATGGATCTCAACCTATGTTAAACACCTATGGTAGCTTTTTGAGCAAAGAGATAGATAGCCCTCTGCTGCAACACTATCATCAAAACACCCAATGAGGGAATATCTTTTGAAAATGATAATGTTCATTCCTTCAGTAGAGTTTTAAAAAAACATTCAAAAAATGTTGAGAAGGAGAAGCTGTTCTGAAAGCTATGGGTGACTCAACACCTTACCACACACTGTTTTTTTCTTTAATATCAAACCTATCTTGGCCAAGAGCAGATGTATTAAATCAATACATTCCCACATGTACATTCCGTTTCACCAAGCACCTTTGAACTGCTGAACCAGCATGAACCGAAACAGCAGGTGCCCTTGGAAACATTCATGGTTATGTTTTTCACAAAGTAATAAGAATGTATTCTCAAGGGACCTTTCGATCCCATAATTCACAATAATTCATCCAACATTTGTCAAGATGTTGAACTAAAATCCAAGAATGTCCATCTAGGCGTCCTTTTAGAAACAACAGCATTGTCTGTATCACATTTTGTAAACACAAACATCCAATAGCTGCAAATAAAACTCAAAAGCAAAAAAGTATTTGCATTGCTCCCTGACCTTCCATCAAACGAAACCAGCAATGATTCATTCTTGAAGGAAGCATGAATATTTGTAAAGAAAATTTAAAATAAATGATCTGACAACTTTTTCACTGAAAGAGTAAAAACTTTGACCTGCTGGTGTGGCACTTTAAGATTGATCAGAGCATCATAAAACATCTGAACCCACAGTAAAGTAGTGTACCACATACTACACTAGCTCATTTTTGACGACTGGATGCACTCAAGGAAGTTTGATTACTGTAACGGGAGAGCAGCCAGGGAGTCACATTCATCACTGCAAAACCTACTTAATCACTGTTACACAAGTTGACTGCTCTGCTTTGAAAAGTGTAGTGCACCTTTGCTGCAGTTTCTCCAATAACTATACGTTGTGGTAGAGTTTAATGTAATGATACAGTGACAATCCTGAACTCAACACAAACAATTATCAGAGTCAATGTAGGGAGGAGAGTCCTTTGTCTTTTTGATACTCTTCTTTTGTTGATTGTGTGGACAAGGCACTTCATAAATGAGAAGAGAATACAGAATGGGTTTTTATAACGTCAACAACAGCGTTTTCTTTTTATGACAATTTCAGTTTGCAAATTCTATTTTGGCTTTTAGAGATTGTCTTTTTTTATTGCCACAAAATACGATGGACAATACAATGACTGTGAAGGCTGCTTTGTAAAAAAAAAAAAACGTGTTATAAGACTACTACTTAGATTTTCATATTTCTATTCTATTTATCTGAGATATTTCATAGTTTAAACTTACAATTAGGGCTGCAAAATTAATCAAAATGAATTGTGCAATATTACAATAACGAGAAGGTTGTTAAAATATCATTTGAAGGATTAACACTAGAACCGCCAACGGGGTCAATTTGACCCCGAGCTGTTTTATATTGTATGTAACTTTTTTTCAATAAAATATTAAAGTCTCCCAGTCCGTGACTTTTCCTGAAAGTGTGTTATGTAGCACCCTCTGTTGTTAAAAATGGTCAATATGAAGTCAGATTGAAGAAATCGGCAAAAAAAATTCCATTTATACCTATTTCCGCCAAGCGGGGTCATATTGACCCCACCCCTTTTCGCACGTAAACATGACGTGTTGCTATAGCAACGCCTTTTGTCTACTGCGGTTCCTTATAGATTGAGAGATAGAGAGAGAGATAGATAGATAGATAGATAGTTATAGATAGAGAGAGAGAGTGATAGAGAGAGAGAGATAGATAGTTATAGATAGATAGATAGATATATATATATACTGTGCACACTCCCGCGAGGTGACAGTCCTCTCTCTCTCTCCGTGATCTCCCCCCCCCCCCCTGTAAAAAATCTAGCGCAACCTCTGGTCGGCATTGATGTACAGCCGACAAAATACCTTGTTTATCAATAAAAGAACATTTTACCTTGAAAAACAATGCATTATAATTCGGGGTCAATTTGACCCCGGTGGCGGTTATAGGTATAAAAAATCTCTGGCGGTTCTAGTGTTAAACAATATCCTGGCCTTTAGATATTATCTCAAAAATGATGCAAAACCGATCAATACCTCCTATAATTATAGCAATCGGATAAAATTATCACATTTATCTTGTTTTTTCAAAATCTTACAGCAATTATTTGGAAGCTTCTTTAGGTTGGAAAGTAATTTTTAGCACGAAAAAAAAATACAAGAAAATCAAGAAAAAACATGTTTTGCATTGTCCGGCATGGACCCTAGTAAAAGCAGACAGTTCACCTTGGGGGATGCTACAGTATGTTCAGTGCAGAGAGGAGAAAGTCATTTTACAAAGCAATATTCTTGACACCAAAACTACTATATCATTATCAAAAGCCACTTTTAGAAACGTGTTTTTATGATATGAATAGATATGAATAACCCAAGCATGGAGTTATCAGTTGGAATGTAAAATGTCTCTTTGTGCCAGTAATTGTGTCTCGACTGTGGCAGTACCTTAGGCTGCCTACAGGCCAGGTCTGCTCCACCCAGGCTTCCCCTGAGCTTCTTCTCAACACCTGCTCTCCCAGCTGTGATGGATCAGCTCCAAACGCCCACTTTAGTGTTCTACCATCCACAAGGAAAAGGAAAAGAACTATAGTCTAGCTCCAGTTGTTTCTGTGCTCATTGAGTGACATGATTGAAAGGTACAGGAAATAAAAGAGGATTGTCTGGGGAGAATTTGGCTTATGGGCATACCATAGACACTGCTGTATTTTGACAGGCTGACAGTGGGTAGCAGATATCATATCATCTGGAAATGGAGGGACATCCATGAGGTCAATGACAAACCGATTATTGTCGAATTCCCTGGTGCCTCTGGTTATTGTTTCTCTACGAACCCAGGCTCTTCTCGCATGGGTGCCAGTATAAGCCATACACAGATCTCATAAATAACCAATATGTATTTGTATGTGTGTTCACATTCGGATCTTACCACAGGTGGGAGTGTGCCTCTGCTGTGAAACACTGACATTTGACTCAAATTGCCAATTACAAGAAGGAACATGAATATTAAAACACCTCGGGTCACAACCCAGTGCCGGTGACTGACAGGTCCATTTGGAAAATTCATAAATAGGACAGAGAAAAAGAGCTCGACCAAGATCAATAACTTCTCTCTTATTTATTCGTACACAAAGCTGACTTGTATTTCACTGCCCATGCTGGGTCCCTCTGATACATTGGCTGCAGAAATCCAATTTGTTTTAGTCTATCAACCTGCAATGTTGGAGTAGGTGCATATATTGACTTTAAATGTACCTGCCATGTGAAAAGCCTCTTGGTTATAACCAATGGTACAATCCCTGTAATATTCTACACTATTGCAAGAAACCCAGAAACAGCTTCTAATACTAGAAATCTAAAACTCATTAACTCATTGATACCCTAATAAGTGAATTCTTAAAACGTTGGATGTTAGATGACATTGAGGGCATTAGTTTTCACAGCAGATCATCGGGGGTGAATGGGGGTGAACTCATTTTTACGTCTGCCTCAGATGTGTGCCTACCTGGTAAGCAATTCAACTTTTGTAGCCCCTGGGCCAAAGCCAGCAGGTGGCTGACACATCCATGCACACACCTGCTGGGGAAGAGTGGGACGCTTAATCACAGGCCGAACAAAGATTATACGGTTAATCACTGTCATTGTTAAATCTAAATCACAGGAAGCACTGGTGTATAAGCTGCCTCCCGCCTGAAGACACCGAGGAGTCACTATGATCTTTGTCAATAGACACAGTTCAGCTACAAGTTACCTTGTTTGCATGCAGGCATGGGCTCAAATACCCAAACGTCTGGTAGGGAAACCTATGGTGACTTCATTACAGTTAGATCGTTATTTGTTACTTTGCATACTGATATGATTATTCTATACGAGCACAGCGGATGTTTATTTTAATTGTATGGCCCTACTGAGCCGGCCCACCAACAAAATAATACTTATCGGTTTTACAATTTTAGAAATTAGTCATTTCTGTCACAATATTATAAATGATCAATACATATAAATACACAAGTATGTTAATGGTTTTCTCTAATTGCCTTCAACATTAAAATGAGCTTACTGTATAATCAAAAGGTGTCTAGACTAACACAACAAAGACAGGTAGCAGGCATTTTTCTGAGTAATGCTACCCTGCTGTTGTGATTTGTGAATTGCTAAGGGGTTGTTGACATAAAATGTAACAAAGACGAAGATTGTGCTAAATCGGAATTTTAAGGGACTATACTTGTGTTAATTTTCAATCGTAGGTAAACAGTGCATGAACAGCAGACCTTTTTGACACAGTTTCTAAAAAGAAAATAGGAGATTGTATGATTTTTAACTGACTCAACCGCAAGGAGTTACAGTTTACACAGGACTGTTGTTGAGTGGCAACTGAGCTAAGACAATGAATGCTTATACTGCATATCAATATTAATATAAAAAGAAAAGACTAGCTGATAATTGCTCAACCGACAGACCAGTTTCACTACTGAACGTGTTTGAAGGTAGTCTGTTTAACCAATCCAAAAATGTTATTATATGCAGATGACGTAACGCTATGTGAATAAGGTTCTTATGTTTACTGCTGCCTTCCCAACAAGGTTGATTACATGTCTAAATATGGACCAAGTTGAAACTAATACATCACTTTACACCACAGAATACTATAAAAAAGCTATGACACCTCAAAGATTTTTAAGGATTATAATAACAGGGTCTCTTAAACTTTTGACCCTGAATGAGGATTTTCTGACCTGGCTTTGCATTTAAATCCTTTGCCCCGAGCAGATAAACAGATTACAGTAAATGGGAACTTAATGAAAGATAACACTGTTGACTTTTGTGGAACAGAACCAGAAAAAATATTAACCTACCTGACTCCCATTTTTTTAAGACATCTCCAGGTGAGTTTTGTGTAATTCAACAACTCACAGAGCATGATTGGAGAACTTTGGGAAACTTTGGTTTGTTCTATGTATGTTTTTCTAAAGTTATTTTTATATTTGTTTGAATAAAAATGCAATAATTAAGAATATTTGATTAGTAAAGAGCATAAACATGTTTCTGATACTGTTGTGCACCGACAGAAATGTTAAGTCTAGTCATGTTTCATGTTTTGTTTAACCATTTTCTGTCTTGTCTCCCACTTCCTATCCTGGTGTGTGTCTCCCGCCCTCATCAGCGTCAGCCCCGCCCCTGATTGTCCCCACCTGTGTCTTGTTATCCTGTGTTTAAATTCCCCTGTCTCCCATGTGTTCTTTGTCAGTTCGTCTTGTCCTGTCCTCATGCCAGTACTCTGCTCGTCGTCGATTGCTTCTTTTTTCAAGCCTATGTTATGCTTCTGAAACGTATTGAAAGTGTAATTCCTCACGGTGTGAGCGATATTTTGTTGTACCTTTTTGGACCCTTTTTTGTCACCTCGTAAGAGTGTTTTTCTTTTGTATATCTTTTGTGGAAGAAATAAAGTATATTAATTATACTTTACCTCTGGCTCCCGGGTCATGCATTTGAGTCCTTACCTTTGAGTATCCAAGTTCGTGACAGATACTCTCTCCAACAATCCCACAATTCATTCCCAGTAAACTCAATCGGAAAAGGCAGGATGTGCCACTAAAACTAAGGTCTCAAAATGACTGTGGTATGGATTTATTACTTTAAATTCACTAAATATCAAATCTTTAAAAACCTCTTCCCTTAGCATCTTGTAAATGTATCTCTACCATGGAATGTATATGGTTCACAAAAGCTACAAGCAAAAAACCTGCCAGACAAAATAGACTCAAACGTCAGGTGGCTCAACTGTGGTGTAAAGAAGAACACACTTTTTGTTGAATGATGTTCTATCCAACATAGCACAACCTCAGGGTCAGAGGTTGTAAATGCTGTTTGGGATATGCAGCCATAGATATTGCAGTTATTCTTAATTGATTAATACAATAAAACCTGTTTATATACATTGTTCAACATTATCACTTTATAACACGTGGAAAACTGACTTGTTGGTATTACAGGTCTCTATTCTATATACAATGAAATGGTTATTCATTTAAGGATCAAAAAGCGACTTTGAGCTGCTTCACATGCTCTTACTAGATTAAATGCGATGCTTCTCTTGGATTGTGTAAGCCATTTTAATAGCACCATTTATAGCAAATTACATTTGATGAAAGAATACATTATTTAATTAATTGTTACATTCAAGGACAGAACAAGCAATACCTGTGGAGATGAACTCTATCTCCCAGACACAGGAAAAGCTCAAAGAAAAACTGAAATGTCATCGAGATGTAAAATGGTCCTGTAATACAACACTTTGCTTTATGATTTCAAAATGTGAGAATGTTGAGAATCCACCATGAACACTCTCAAATGTCCTGCTGTGATAACTGGCTTTAGCAGTTTGGTTTGGATTTATTTTTCTCCTGCAGCTTTCAAAAAGTGACACAAAGTGTACCATTGTAGTCCTGTTCAAGTGACAGCTCGTTTCAAAGCTCTGCTCTTGTTTCAAAATGAAGGAGTTGTACATTTCACAAGGACATGAAGTTGAATGTTAAAATCGGTAGGGCACATTTTCAGGCCGTCACCCTGTCAGAATATACATCAGGGGGAAAATGATTCTTCTGACATATCACAAGTTTATTTGCCTTCACAACGGCCTTCATTTACTCGAGAAGAAAAGTTAATTGAAGAACCTGACACTGAGGAAACTCATTTATAACAAGAATCCTCATAATGACACTATCTGCAAACAGAAACTCACACAGTTGAAATGCAAGTTTATACATATCTCTCCGTAATGATTAAAGTTTAATTTAAGTATGGTGACATGGAAATGAAAAACAAGGTGAAAGAAACTGAAAAAATCCCACAATTAACTCATTTCAAGTTGTAAGCTAATATCGGTTTGATGATCGCAATCCAAACACAAATGTGTATTCATTGTAATGTTTTTCTCATTGGAGCAACTCAAAGAAACTGATTAGATTACACTTAATTTCCCCAAAATCGTATGGAAAAAGGAAAAAATCCAAACAGCAGCACAGCAATAATGCAAGCAAGAGCAAAGCCACAACGGAGAAAGTAGCGTGTGGTTGTGTGTGTGAAATTCACATCTTAGCAATAATACACATGGCAAGTCAACGCAGCAATGAGGCAAACCTATTTCACATTTCAATAAATAGATAAAAGAAAATAGCAAATTGACAGTATTACCAACCTCGCAATGGAAAACACAGAAAAATAGCAATGAGGGAATCGGAAATAACACACAACCAAGAAATGAGTTTGTGCGGTGTGAGTGTTAAAGTCACATCCAAGCAAAGGCCAACATAGCACCAAGTCAACGCAGCATTACAACAACAAGGCAAACATTTCAAATCAGTCAAAGCCAAACCAAACAATGTAGCAAGTTAAATACAGTTAAAAGTTCAACACAAAGAATCTTCCCTCAATCCAGTGCCGGACAAACCATATGATACTCCATATTTGCTGCAGCTCACACAAAAAAACTATAGCAAGATCAAAAAGAGCGCATCTGTGATCACAACTCAAATGTACAACAGTAACTGCTATAAAGAAAACTGCTGTCAGTCAGTCAGGATTGAAAGATTGGCTTGAGGCACCGAGGTCAGGTTTTGTAGAATTGCAGCAATTGGCAGTTCTGTACATGGCGTCCAACATCCAAACTCAACTGTGGCCAGCAGTCTCAGGCAAACAATTCCAAATGTTGCGTCCCTTAAAATGACAGGTATGAAGAGCTGGTATGGGTTAGGAAAGAAGTGTGACAACACAATGGATAAGGCTTCACACTGTGCTGAATGAGGAGGTTGAATTGACAGTTACTTCCCCATTGTTCACAATCTTTTTATGTGGAGGCACGTTCAGAGTTTTCCTGCTGTTGCAAATAGAATTGACAACTGAAAGATCTTGACAAATCTACGGAGGCAGGCAATAAGCAGTGTTTCCGCTATATGCCCTCAACAGCAGCTCGTATAGGGGGGGGGTAGAAACTTCAGTAGCATTTCGGATCAAATTAGCAGTTTATTATTTAATGCAATGTTGACATATCTTACTTTGTTTGATCTTATGCTTTAATAGATAAGGTGCATTATTTTCATCTCCCCAAAACGATTATCTTGTACTGGGTTGTATTTTCCCTTTTTAGTGTACTGAGCAATGAAAGGCAAAACCCTGGTGCCTAAGTGTCTATGTTATTAGCTGAGTGCTGTGTTTAGCAGCTTTAATCCACAAGGGGAAACATGTTACATCACTACAGCCTCTCAATTTCTCCAATGTCCACACCACAACCAGACATTCTGTGACAGATTTCTTTGTTTTTTTTAACTGTTTCCGTCTCCCCTTCCCTGCCTTATAGAGGTTTAACTCTGTTGTCCAAGTGACTCTCAGCACAGCATACAAACACCAAGAAAAATAACTGTAGGAAGGAGAGAAGCAGTTGAGACATTATAGAGGTGTTGTTCCCGTGATTTTGAGAGACCATGTTGTTAAGGTGCAGAAAAAAGATGACCCCTTCATTTTCCAGCACTTTTGCTTTCCATGTACTGCAGCTGAGAGTTGCAGAAGCATTCTTGAGTCAGAGGTCAGAAGACTGCTGTTATTTCTTAGAGCTGGGTGTATCTGCTATTTGGACCCAGGGAGCTGAAAATAACAGTGCCAGAGAAACTGTCCAGAAACTTTTGGATTGTGGGGAGAGGGTAGGCATCCATTACTGTGTCGTCTTTCATATTTTTCCAGTTCCAACAGACTCAGCATTTAATCTAAGAAGTCCTTAATACCCTTCAGCACTAGGCACTGGCTGATGAAAATGATTTGTTGTTTCAGCGGGCCAGTGCGACCAACTTTTAACAGTTTATATATTAGTTAAGGCTGCAAATTGATGGCCAAAATGATAACTATTTTGACCAAAATTGAGATCATGATTATTAATCACAATTATAAGTACAATATTGTTAATGCAATTTCACATGAAGTACAGATCACTGCTTTCATATGCATTTTGTTCTAAATGTCTGCTCATGTACAAATCTTTGCAACAAAATAAGAATGGCACTTTATCATGGTAGTGTTTTTAATGAGCACATCACACATTTAAATGTCAATAGCCACTTTCACTCCAGCAGAAGCAAATGCAAGATAATGCACTTCATTCTGAGCTCCTGGAAGCAGACAGAGTGGATTCTAGGAAATGCAGTCTCGGAAAACTGTGTGGGTCCCGTGTGTGATCAGATAGCAGGTGGTCTATTGAATGTGCATGTAGTCTCTTACATTCCTTGATATCTTTTAATGTCTCTGTATAATGAATTATTCACCGGTTGAGATGCACTGATTCCTCTTGAAAGCCTCCTTTAATAAAGTTTCTATTTGACTTTTGAGTTTCTCCTTGGTGCATGGTTTATTGGTGCTTCCATATGTACTTGACATCTCCCCTCTTCAGATGCATTGACGGCAGCTTCCCCCTTATTATGTCCATCAGAGCCACATTGAACAACTGCTCCGCCCTGTGGTCAGGTGCCAAGGGAACGTTTTTGGTTTGTGTCCCACCAGCTGGGGGTATTTGGTTAGCATCCCATTCCACTGTACGGTCATTATGGTCCTGTGAAAACAAATCCAAGTGTAAGTTCCAAGTATGTAAACTATCCTCAACCTGATGTCCCACAGTCCCCTGGGCCCAAGAGTTCAAAACGTTTAATCCCTATCTGACCAGATCAGATTTGGATTTGGGGGAGTTCAAAACCAAAAAATAGGATTAGGATCACTTTGATATCCGATCAGATCAGGAAATCCAATCCAAGCTTTAATCTGGATAAAATCTTCAAAATGGGGAGTTCAAACCGACAACACAGGATTGGGATCAGTTTGATCCCAAAAAACTGGATTATCCTGATCCCACCAGAGGGGTGGATTTCCAGTGGATTACCAGAGCAAAATGTACTGTACAATTTATTTAAAAATATGTTTCAATACAAATAAGATGGCAAAGTTTGTTAACTGAAATAATACACCATGTTTAGCCTTCATTGGAAATACATTTTATTTTTCCATTTTTGCTCACGTTTGTGGTGGCCTATTTAGTTTTCAACCAAATGTTGATGACATAAATGTTTATGCTCATAAAAGTATCACAACAAAGATTGTCAATCACAAATGTAATTAAGATTAAAGAAAAAATATCTTCAACAAAAAAAAATTCCATTATCTGTCATCACCTTTCAAACGTAAGTGCGGACAATAGAAGTCTCAGCAATGTGGTCTCTTGTCTTCCTTGTATTATTTTTCATGTCCACTAGATGGCGCTCGGTAGGATTAAAGCACTGATATTCAGGATCTAGTCATCTTGAAAAGTCGTAATCTGGATCAGGCTGATCCTATCCTGAATTGCTTTGAACTCCTGGGACAAAATCTGGCCGATTTGTCTGATCCTGGATCACAAAAAATGGGATTTCCAAATCGGATCGGATCTGATGGAGATTAAAAGTTTTGAACTCTTGGGCCCTGGTGCACCAAGGCCATTACCCAGTATTTAGAATGTTAAAGGTCCCATGTCATGGCCATTTCTACTGATCATCATTACATTGTTGAGGTCTACTAGAATAGATTTACATTGTTCAATGTTCCAAACTCACATTGGTTTCTCATACAGCATCTCTGTATAGTATGTGTATTCACTCTCTGTCCTAAACGCCTTGTTGGAGCTCCTGCCCCCCCACCCCCTCCATGTGAGCCTACTGTGCTCTGATTGGTCAGCTCGCCCACTCTGTTCTGATTAGTCAACCACCGTTACAGCTGAACATCAGTGATTATGTTACAATGGCGTTTGTTAGCAACCAGAAAATGACACCAGTAATTACAAACAGATGAGAATGCTGCGGGGCTTGCTGCTCCGCCCTGTGGGGCTCGAGGAGCGGACAGTGTGAGCTGGATTACTGGTGTCGTTTCCTGGTTGCTGCACAGTTCGCCACACACTCACATTCTTGGAAAAGATAAGGCGGAGTGAGTGAGTGTGTGTAAGTGCGGAGCTCCGCGGATTGGACCAATTGGACCAAAGAGAAATCTCCAACGAGGCGTTTTGGGGCAGCATAGACAGGTCTTTTCTGTGTTAGAGTTTTACTCGCTACAGGGTGTACTTTACTTTGAGGGTTTGTGACTCTGCAGACCATTTACATGCATACAAAGCTACATAACACACAAGGGGACGGGTAATAACCGGAAAAGCATGACATGGGACCTTTTAAAGAAGGTAAGACGATGGATTAAGAGCTTTAGATATTTGGTGGTTTCAGTGGGTGGGAAAGCTGGGGGGCTTCGAGTATTCGAGTCACTATTTCAGTAAAATGGTGCCTCTGCCAATCAGAGTAAAAATGGGTCATTGTTCATCCATTGTAGGTGTCACAGTCAATCCAACATCAAACATATGGCACAAAAACTAACCAAAAGGCAAATCTCAGCAAACCAACTTTATTTTATCATTGAAACAAGCGAAACCAGAACCCAACAAAATGTACTTTGTGTGCAATGTGTGTGTGTATTTGAATGACACTTCAATAGCCATGAAGTTTCCCCCTCAAACAGTCAATCCAATCCAGTTCAGCACAAAAAGTGGGATAATACTTGCATACAAATCTTTAAATGCCTTCAGGTTTCTAAAATATATAATATGTGGTACATTCAACAGTGGATCCAGCAAAGATTCACATTTTTCAATGATTTTAGTTATTGTTTTTTTTGCTGACACATAATTATACTTTTAATAAATTCAAGTCAAGCTTAGTTACATGTGATGGTAGCTAGTTAGTGCCTGTGTGCCTCCTCAACCAGATTGTATTAAAACTCTTAAGTACCAGTTCTATCTACTTTAAACAATTAAAAATACAAAATCAACTACATTTATTGAAATACCAATCTTTATTAAAACATATGACATTATTGCAGAGCAAGTGTGTTATTTATGAAAGAGGTGTGTTTGTTTATTAAGGGGCTGTAGATTTTTTGAATGTGTTTTTGAAATGTATCACTTTGTACTACAAAGATAATCAGATTATGAATGAACAATATGCAGTTAATCAACATTAAAAATATATGTTATTATTAAAATATTATTCAACTGTTATCAGAACTTAGTGCAACTGTTGAATCATCTGTTTTTTACAGACAAATGGTACTAATTCTCACAATGTAAATAATAATTGCCTTAAATACATTGAAATGTGAAAGCTGACTTTGCCACTGTGGAGTTGTTTGACGACCTCAGTGACCTCCCCCGGGGAGATTGGTGTTGATCCCCCGTCATACTCCAGCTCTGCCTCTACCATAGAGGGCGGAGTTGTCAGGTTCAGGAGTTCCTCAAAGTGTTCCTTCCAACGCCCTAACAGTCCACAAGTTGAGGTCAACAACGTCCCATCCTTACTGTACACAGCTTGGATGGTTCCCTGCTTCCCCCTCCTCAGGTGTCGGACAGTTTTCCAGAACAACTTTGGTTTCGCCCAAAAGTCCTTTTCCATGTCTTCTCCGAACTTCTCCCACACCCGCTGCTTTGCCTCGGCCACGGTTTAGGCTGCTGCCCTGTCGGTACCTTGCAACTGCCTCGGGAGCCCCCCGGGATAACAAATCCCTGAAGGCCTCCTTCTTCAGTCGGACGGCTTCCCTGACCACCGGTGTCCACCAGGAGGTTCAAGGTTTACCTCGAACCCCTTGATGCACCTAAGACCTTGAGACCACAGCTCCCCGCCGCGGCTTCGGCAATAGAAGCTTTGAACACCGCCCACTCTGGTTCAATGTCCGCAACCTCCACAGGATTGCCCGAAAAGCTCCGACGGAGGTGTGAGTTGAAGGCCTCCTGAACTTGGGCCTCCTCCAGACGTTCCCAGTTCACCCGAACTACACGTTTGGGCTTACCAGGTCTGTCCAGAGGCTTCCCCCGCCACTCGACCCAACTCACCACCAGATGGTGATCAGTTGACAACTCCGCCCCTCTCTTTACCCGAGTGTCCAAAACATACGGCCTCAGGTCCGATGATACGATAACGAAATCGATCATGGACCTTCTGCCTAGGGTGCTCTGGTACCACGTACACTTATGAGCATCCTTATGTTCGAACATGGTGTTTGTTATGGCCAATCCATGACTAGCACATAAGTCCAGTAACAAACTACCACTCCGGTTCAGATCAGGGGGGCCGTTCCTCCCAATCACGACCCTCCAAGTGTCTCCATCATTGTGTGTTGAAGTCTCCCAGCAAGATTAAAGAGTCCCCTTCAGGAGCCCCATACAGGACTCTTTCCAGGGTCTCCAAGAAGGCCGTATACACCGAACTGCTGTTTGGTTCATAAGCACACACAACAGTCAGAGTTTTCCCCCCCATAACCCGCAGGCGTAGGGAGGCCACCCTCTCGTCCACTGGGGTAAACTCCAACAAAGAAGCACCCAACCGGGGGCTTGTGAGTATCCCCACACCCGGTTAAAATAACCTATATAAGTTAACACATTGTTGAACTTATTTAACTTTTTATTTGCAATTTTTTATCACATGCCAGCCTAATCATTTATTATTGCTTTGTACTTTAGTTTTCTTTTTATTGTTTCAGTGTTATCTTTAACACATATTTAATTTGTAAGTATAAACCTCATATCATTCATTTGATATGTTTTCAAATGTGTTGACTTCAATAAAATGTAATTTGATGGAAAAACGGTTTCCATGTTTAATACCAGAGGCAAAAAAGAGAAGCTGTGTCAAATTGCCATCCACTTTGAATCATTATTTGCGGTCAGTAAAATATCTAATTAATTCCATCTCAATTGTGAAATATAAGCGCAAAGCAGAAGTTATACTGTTTTGGATTCCAACAGTTCTCAGTCATATATATTTTCCCTCTACCCAGTACTGTCGGTTCATGAAGATATTTTAATATTACGAGGTTAGATTCCTCCATCGCATTACAATAAAGATTGTGTTTGCTCCTCCAGCATTTGCTGTTGTTTCTAATGAGTTTTTTGTTTCAAGTTATCTAATATGTAGGTTACTCAAGGACATGTTTACACTATGTTGGGGAAATTCTTAATGTTATTGATAAAACAATAAAGGTAAACATTTCTCCAAGCTCTGCCTTTGTTTGTTTGTTTCCTCAGTATTGAAACAATTGATTTCCTCTATGCTTCCTAAGGCTGTACTGTAAGAACCTGTATTGTCTCAAAAAAGAAATGCATTGGATTCATAAACAAAATTATATATACTACGCAGCCAAGGGTATACAATGCTCCTCAGTGTTCTTTTAACTTATTTGTAAATCGCACATCATTTAGCATTACTTTAGAATAAACTTTTTGAGAGATCGTTGCACTTATTTCTCTTCAAGATCAACTGTTATTTTTTGCGATATAGCTCTCCAAAAGTTATTTTTGAGAATGATGCGTAGGTTTGGCCTAAATCTGGCCCACACACATGTTAAGGTAACACTTCTACTGTCATGTCAGATTGAATTGGATTTTCAGATCCACGGCCCACTTTGTACATCATCACCTATTTGTGCATGCCAAAAGTATTTGGAAGCTTGACAACATGAACACCACTACTGAGATAAGACTTGTATGGAGTTTCTTTTATGGAGTTTATTTGCTGCAGGTCACCAGGGTTTATTTTAGAACCCAATACACAATAACTCTATTCTTCTGTGGTAGAAAATAGACTCCCGTTGCGTTTTTAAGGCAAGTTAAACGTGAATCACTGTATTCATTTCAGTTGCGTTAAAGACTATTGTTACATTTTAGTGCTATAGTTGTTTATGGTTGTGCTCATTTCAAATTATGTATCGGCTTGTTAAGTCTATAGCAGTGGTTCTCAAAGTGGGGGGCGCCGAGGCATGCCAGGGGGGCGCGAGAGACCAGGAGGAAAAATGAGTATTTAAAAAAATATATATATATATATCATAATTTTAAAAATTATTGATTCGAAAATAATATGATGCAGTACAGTACTATTACGTCTGGGTCTCTGTGTTTCATTAAAGCTCGGCTCTGTGTGTGTGTGGAACGAGACATTTTGTGTGCGCGAGAGAGAGAGAGAGAGAGAGAGAGAGAGCGCACCGGTACCGGAGATCGTTGTTGTTAGCTTATGGTGCTAGCGAGCTACACTAACGGATATAAGGAGTTTTTTCAACAACAAAGTGGAGGAGAGTCCTCTCCTGTCAGACTGAGAGACTCAGTGAACTAAAGGACTCTCTCAGTTTTATCTCAGTGGGTCTCAAATGTTTTGGTCACCATTAATGTAAACAATTATTTCCGAGGCACACGTTTATATGATTATTATAGTTATAAAAAAATAAGAGAATAAATTAAAAACAGGTATGAAATACTATATGACAGTAAAACAAGAATAAAGTTTAAAAGGGTGATTTGTAAAATATCCATAAAGAAAAAGTAAATCTGTTTACAGTTCTGTTTCATATGGGTGTTGAGAGAGGTATCCATAGATCTCTTCATGTTGCTCTCAAAGTGCACCAGATTGATGCATTTAACTTCAATATTTAAAAATAAATCTTCCCGGGGGAGCTTGCCCCCGGACCCCCCTATGTAAGGTCCACACACCATCTATAAAAATAGCACTTTACCCCTGCTTACACCTATATGCCGTGAGCTGATTATCGAGCCTTCATTGTAACAGTAACTGTCACACTGTGTTTATGCGGGAGGATTGTTGCAGTAGAAAATTCCACTGTAGCGCCCGGTACATTAATGGGAAACCCTAAATGTTTAAGCACCCTCTATGAAACGTCAAGCTACCCCACAGCACCCCCAAAATAAATCTCTGGCGCCGCCACTGAGCCTGACTATTTGTGTTGGGGGGCCTGACAGAAAAAGTTTGAGAACCACTGGTCTATAGCAATGAATTTGATTCCAAAAGATCTTCATATGGTTGTATAGTTGTGACAAATAAGAACCACGCATCCAAAAAGTCAGATTTTCCTGAGTTTGTCAGGAAAATAGCGGCTTTTTAATATTTAATTTAGCTTAAAAGGGAGACTTTTATTACCCAACGCATTATCCTCAAGTTTATAAAAAATAGAAACAGTCATTATCATCTAATTTGTAGATTCATAGTTTTGTCTTGAGAGGAAAGCGATGAAAAAGTAAGTTTACATTTGAATAAGTAATTCAGGGTCTCGACTCTTCCTAAGACTCACAGCAGCTCTCTGTCTGCAGGACACAGAAGTCATGTATCAATGCCGTGTCATCCATCGGTCACGCGCAGTCATGACCGTATGTACCCCCCCTGCTGTGCAGTTACCCTCCACCCCAGTCTCATCTTTTATCAGCACTTACACATTAGTAGTATGTAATTCTGTGTCGGATAAGTGGGGGTATGTAGTGCAAGTTGTTTTTATAATTGCTTTTTTTCCAGCATTCTGGGATCAGAGCCACGTGCTTTATCATGATGAGAGTGCCCTGACTGGAAGGATCAAATTTGGCATTGCACCCATTTAGTACTTTGTTTTTATCGCGACCTCCCGTAAACCTGCTTTACATTTCAATCAATAAGGACATATGCATAATAAAACATTCTATATTAAAGTACATCTTTCCCTTTTTTTTGTGACTTGGAAATAGCAGTTGGCATCTATGAATACACAAGTTTGGGTTCAGTGTTGGTAATATTAACAAACAATGTGTGTAATTAGACACACAAGGACACACTCATTAATGATGGAGCATCCATTTCACGCTGATGAACAATGCAAATGTAATCAAGCATGTTAATGTTCAATAGTAAATGTCATTTGGCTGCGTTGCTTTGAGAACTGCGAGGGCGAATGTGTTACTTAATTATCTCATTAAATGGCAGGTGCTATAGCTAACATGAGATAAATATTTTTAGTTAAAGGTAGCTGATTTCCTCATCGTGTTTAAAGCGTTCTAAGCAACAGCATCAAGTCTCTGTAGCAGGTGTCTCACCATATGCTGCATTAATTACACAAAAATCTTTAACGGCTCTTAACATCCCTCGTTACTGAGCTGTATGGCAATATGCCCTCCGTCCCTTCAGGCCGGCCCGGAGGTTATTTATAGCGCACATTACAGTCAAAATAGCCGAGGAGACATAACTGCATGGTACAAGGAAGAGAAGTGAAATGTCATGTTCAGGGAGGCCCAGGGTGGGTGGGAGATAGAGCAAATCCAATTGTTTTCAAATTATTCCCATGTATAAAAAGAATCCGAGGCAGGCCCAGAACAACAAAATAGTCAGATGGGATTATTTTCTCCGCCGCTAGTGTAGGATCAGCCAGGACTTTAACATTACCTCCATTCGAAGTCCGAGAAGAGGCATGATTTCTGGCCGAGCAAATATTGTCAAACTCCCTCTGAGAAACATGTCGTGTGTTGTAGGAAGTGTATGAAAGAGCGGGTACATGCTGAGTTCATAAAGAGCTTCTGTTAGGAGGACTTTCAGCACCAAGAACAGCAGTGGGGGGGCAACCGAATCAGACAGGAAACATGAATGAGCCCCGAACACACCGCACAGGCTTCCAATCAGTAATCATGTCGTACTTATACTAAAAGCCTGGGTGGTCACTTTTACATTAGAACAGGAGGCAGGCAGGAAGTGTGCTGAAGTGCCCGCTGAGCTAATGCCCCGAGCGAGGCACTTCTGCCTTCAGACCTGATTTTCCAGCTCCTCTGTGGTTGGGCGATCAGCAGCAATCAAGAAAAACGTAGGATAATGTCAAAATGTTTTATTGGGTTAGCAATTGTGAGGGCTACAAGCCTCACAAACGAACACACATCCTAAAGTGTCTTACAGCTCACCTTGCTCCTGGCAAAAGGCTGAGCTTATGGAAAACACCTGCCTTTATAGATGTGTCAGCTAATTGGACTACGCCATTCCTCTCAAACCCTGAGGGGTATTTAAAGAGGCCACTCCATTTAAGCCACCCCTTTTTAGAGCCTCTTCCCCCTGCATGCGACAATGGACTAGCCAGTCGTGCTATACATTCCTGCAGTGTGGAGATGAGGGGGGGTATGTGAGTTGCTCTTGGGCAGAAGAGCACACAGGATATCACCCATTTTTGTGACGTTTTGTTTATGCATTAAATGCTAGATTGTGCATGTTTATATCTACACCTTTTTTTGTTTAAACCGAATTGATTTTATTACCCATCTTAAGATTGTACATATATTGGGTAAATACAATCCTTATTTTTGCACCTCAACCTGCATTCCTGATTTGTGCGTACCCTAGTCCTTCACAGCAATCATATACACATTTGAACTGTATACCTAGTTCAAGCAACTGCATCTCCTTCACCTTGGTGGTAGATGGCAAACACACAAAGGAAAACAAGAAAAAAAACGTTTTAATAATAATACACATAAAACATGTACGTAGAATAAAGTAATATGATACCAAAAACGACACAAATTAATAGATCAGTTAAAGGCTTATTAAGTTAGATTTTCTGTACTGTACACTTTAACGAAAAGTTGTCCAGGAATGGTGTCATATTTTTGGGAATTTAACAACCAAGCCAAGTAAAACATTGAAATGATTGTTGAAAAAACATAACATGTATAACATTAGTCAAAGTATTACATTTTCAAAGTAAAACATTGTAAAACATTGTAAAAGTAAACACATCTTCTGCATTATTCCCCCTTACACTGCTCATTGTTTAACATGGCCCAGGCATTGAGTTCAGCTCTGAGGCACAGCTCAAAAACAAAGCTACTATATTAGTGAGATATCAATCATCATTCGCAATAAAAGTTATAATTAAATGCTAGGATTCAAACTAGGGTTTGGAGTCGGAAAACTGTGGGCATTCATCAGGCTGGGATGATGTGACAAAAAGATGATTGCATGAAAGAAAAAGTTACATGTATTTACCCATAAAGAACTAAAGCTCAGGACATTCTGACTTCTGGTACTTTGACTTTATCTGGTACATTTTAATCTCTTACAAGTCCCCCAACTTTATGCAAGTGCAACACTAAATTGCTGAAGTGCCCATTTAAAATTTCGATTTTATGTGTTCGGCTGCAATTTTCCGTTTTGGAAAAGCCCCTAAAATTAGCATTTGGATCATGCAGCATAAAAACGTATCCATTAAATCCTTGTTATCCCCTAATGAAAATGTCCATGTAATCTATCTAGTGTAGTTTGATCAAACATCTTCAATAAAACAAAGAATATCAAATCGAAATGCATATAATGTTACCAGTGTGAATATGGATGTGTCACGGCAAAGGGACAGCCCATAAAACGACATGAGTCCCTTCTAATAGTCTTTTTATCTCTTTTAATATGGGGATGCCCGCTGTTTTAGGAACCGGGAACTTGTCTGCACACATTGGATCATTTTCTGTCTGAAGGGTGGATGAACCTCTGCTGACCCGAGCTCTGAGGACCGACTGAGGGGCCGTGTTCTGGTGATGCTTGGCCCTCTGCCCGGAGCCAGGACATGGAGTCTCTGTGGGCTCAGGGCACACAAACCGGGCTGACCCCAAGGTGCACACAGTACTATCACAGTCTACAGTGCCAAGGGTTCAAACACTGACTTTCATCTTAATTTAGGATAGCAATGTGCAAGATCAATGTGCTGTAAGAGTAGGAGGTGCCGGACAGCAAGAGATGTGGATGGGGGGTCAAAGAAGGGTCTGGAGCTTGAAGGAAATGGCTGCTTGTCCACAGGGAGGAAGGGAAAGCTGAACACAAATGGGAAAGGACAGCTGATGACAACAACAGTCAGCAATGTTAAAATAATTCACATTAGAATATAGCCCGCACAATCCACAAGGCATGCTTTGTCCTAGCGTGCTGATTCCCATCTCTGGTTCAATGATATTATGAACTCATTTCCCACTGACTGTCACGCAATGCTCCTAATATAACATTAAATATAAACAGACATTTAAACCCTATCATAGTCGACAGTACTTCAGCAAGCCCCCAGAAATACTTGATTTTCTTGAGTTGGATTATTTCCCCGCCATCTGCAGGAACTGGCTTACAGGCAGTCACTGTTATAAATTCAGTTTTTCTCCCCACCATTCTCCATTCGCTTTGGGACAAATATAATGGAAATTAATTCAGGCTCTTCTTAGCTGCTAAGTATTCAGGAAATGTTCAGGAGTTGCCGGCAGTGCTGATTTTTGATTGCGGTTATATTGACTTGGATAACTAATAACTAACACAACTGCATACTTCATTTCAAACTTAGCATAGCATACACATTACATAGCAGATCCTGTCTTCGTCATAAATCAAGGCTCTCAGAAGTTTATGAGAAAGCCCAAGGTTAGAGTATGTGATGTTCTACATAGGTGCGAGTACTTGCCTGTTCTTCACTTCACAAAAAGGCTATTAACCAAGCCATTACATATTTATTGTGAAATGTCCACATGTCATTTAAAGATTTACACATTACTGTATGTCCTTAAAAAAAAGTCAATATGGCTACAGCAAGAAGTTGTCCCTTTACAGCAGACATGAAAATATATTAGAATGTATTTGGAGTCATGTCTGCGGCCATCAAATGAATGTCCAATAAAAATAAATAAAAAAAACGTATAGACTAAACCAAAACAGTTTACGGCCGTAAAATCTAAACAATGTGCTAAAAGACGCTAAAATACTCAACTGCGATTAGGTTAGAGCTGTACCTTGCTATATTGTTTCGCTTTTTTGCCGCTGTCTTGGCTGTTTTCGTATTTTTTTCCTCTTTGAAATGTGCTTCAGAAATGTTGCCAGGTTGCTGTCCAGACAAATTACCCAACACTGCACAATAAAGAAAATACATATATAAAGGGAGAGTGTAGGGTCTCCGAAATCCACCTGTGGCAGGTGTAATGATTTAGAGGGATTATTTTTGTATGAGTCTATACAACTCTAAAAATCCTACTTATTGTTGCTTTAAATTACCTGCTAAAATGCAATTTCTACTGTGATGATAATTAGCAAAACAATGTCAAAACATGTCGTCTGACGGGGACAGAAATAGCAGTCCAGTCCAGCTATCAGGCACATTGACAGCTGACTGTTATTGACAGGTGAACCTCCTGCATGTTCTGGGTCAGCAATGAAGCTGGAAAATCACCACGAGTCTAATGTATTGCTTTAACGAGTCCTTGCCGACAGCAGGAGATGGGGAACGATGAAAAAGGAGAGCCTTCCGCTTGAGTTTGGATTATATAGGAAGGTTTTGAACTTCCTCTGCTCTGCTGTTAGAAATTACCTCCGCTCCGACCCCTCGACTGATAAGGTGGAGGCCCAATTTATCTCCCGGGGACTCATGAATATTTACAATATTTCTAATGCGGTGCACTTAGGTCAATAGGACTGCACTTTGTAATCAACATGGAAGGTATAGGTTAATAACTGCAATTTATTTTCCGTCCCCCCAGACTAATCTGATTAGATTGAGATACATTTTTGCGGTTGTAGTCCATCGCAGGTAATCTGAGGCCAAGTGTGCCAACAGATATCGCTTTAAATGCAATCTATAAATGGAAAAGGACAAGACAGAGGCAGCTTTTAGTGTCTCTGATGTGGCTGATAATGTCCGTGTACTCCCCAGCCTCACTAAGTGGCTGCTCACTCTGATGTGCAGTGGGTTAAATAGCAGATAGGTCTCCAATAGGCTAAATGTGTGAGGGGAAACGGAAAGAAAATAAATAAATAAAGAGGTAGAGCTCGTGGCTTTGAACACAGCGCACCCATTGTGCTGCATTAGACGGAGAGTGCACCGCGACGCCCAATCAAGACCCCGCGTTTCATTTCCCCTCTCTAACCGTGAGTATATTAAACCAGAAATCCGGTGGCTGATTTTCAAAGAGACTTGATTAAACCTAGGAAATGGGACCTGATTTCTCATTTAAAATTCATAGCAGGCTAATACTTAAGTCATTTGAATCCCCGTTGCCATTAGGGGAGTTGGTATCTACATCAGATTGAATAATTTCACTTTAACAGCGTCAATCCATTCCATTTCAATTTGATAGCAAGCAAACGTCATGCCTTGTGAGTGTGTGTTGCTCTTTAAGGTTGGCCGGCAGAATGTGCTTCAGCTTGTAATTACATTTGTTTGACCAAATTCCACTTTGCCGTAAATTGAAAAAGGTCTGAACATTTTGAAATGAAGTGCTTATGTGCATATCAAATAGTGTTAGAAAAACCTTGTTCACTCACCCTTTCAAATATGTGCTGAATAAAACAGTGGTAAATGTAGTTTTATATGATTAAAATGGGATATTGGGTCATGCTGGCTAATATTTTGCTAGCTTTTGTTGACAAACTTAATTGGATACTGCTGGGTAATTGCCCTGCCACTCGCAGAGGTTAGCTTGCTAACACACTGAACTAACACAGCAGCATCTCCATGTTCCCAGGGTCTTACAGTGTGTAGCCCAGCTCAATATCCTCGTAATATGACACGATTAGCAGACCTTTCAAAGATGTATGCAAGGTTCTTTCCCTCAGTCAAATGTTCAGAGCATGTATTCCTCGGTGAATATATTGAAATCACCCACAGCTTACAATATACTCATGATATATTACTTTCAACTAACGTCAACATTTTTTTAGGCTAGACAGTTTTCATGAATGTTGATATCTCCACAGTGGCTGAATGGATGTGTACCATTTAACTGTACTTAGAACGCCCAACGTACTTCAATCTTCTGAAATGTTAATTTGCAAAGATAGCCCTTAAATTGTAAGTTTATCTCAAAAGACAGACATGCTCATGACTGCACAATCCTGCAACAACTCAATACAGGAAAACAGCAACAGAAAAATATATAAATAGCATAACACCCGCCTATAGCGAATACCCTACTGCCATTATACCTACATTATAAAACATATGCCCTCAAAAGTTATTTTTGTCAGATCTATACAGTGCTTGAAAGGATTTGTACAATTCCAACTGCATTTAAAACATTCACCTTTTTTAATTTATTTGCAATTAAACTGCAGAAAATACCTCCCTACAAAAGTGTTGGTTGATATCAAGAATTCGGGAAACTATGGATGACCCCACAACAGGAAGTAAACATGTCATCGGAAAGCTAAGTACAGTTCCTGCTGAGATATTGTTCTGCGAATAGTGATAGATATGCATGGATGTTCAGAAAAGAAGTAAATGTACACAAGCATACATTTACTACTGTGATGGTGACCCCTCCGAGCAACGTTATGCTATCCATCATTACTGGATTCGACCTATGCAGCCTCTTAATTCAGAACTCTCAGAAGAAATCATCAAGGAAAGACCTGCAGCTTGAATGTAACTCTAAAGAGCATCAGTAATGTCACATATTTTGAATCTTTTAAGATCAGACTCACCAACCCAGGCCTGGAATTTGTCAGAGCAGCATGGCATTCACAGATCATCCCTCTTGGTGCACAAGGTATCTATTCCTGCTTGGTTCAAATACAGACTTTGAGAAGTCAACTTTTTGGAAGATATGTCATTTGAAAAATGCCCTCTAACACTCATACACCATCAATAACTGTATTCCTTTAATGCAGCAGAATGTGTGTGTCAAGCAGCGAGGAATCCACTTATCTGGATCAGACCTCACACTTAATATTGGTTGCTGTAAAGTTATCAAAAAGGAATATGTAGAAATGAAGCAACAAGTCCTCCAACTCATACGACCAAATAGGTTGTTTGTTCAAGCGCTTATTACGACCTACAGTATAATCACGTTTTTAAAGTTTTCGACCTGTAGTGCTCCCGTTGAATGCAAACGTTATAGATGGTCGTTTATTCACAAATAACACTCTCTGTAAAATCCTAAATTGTAGGATAGTTTGGCCATTAAAATGCCTTTTGATTAGATTTCTAGCGAGAAGTGTATATTGTACTTTTAGAATCCACGTCCAGTCGATATGTAGGATCTATAGTTTGATAGATATTACGAAGATGATTTGAGGTTTCGCCAGGAGAACGTGTATATGCGGCAGGTAGGAGGAAAGGCTGAAATGAAGCTCCGAGTTTCTTTTGATCCAATCTCTACATTTTACAAGCCCAAGAAATCAATATTCTGAAGGGTACATTTTATCTCAGAATTACATCTTGAATTGTTGTCGTTTCTGGTGTAGTCAGATCAGCCCATGCTACTGGGGTGGATTAGAGTATGGAGGTCCAATCTGTAGATGAACAAAAATGTAAATATTTAAGTCCTCGATTTCGCATTGTCACTCACTTAAACTGCCATACTGTCATACATTAGTTAAAAGGGCACTGGCACACAATACATCTTTGGTTTATTATGTAATACACCAACATGTATTCACTATGTAGCCTGATGACTACATAAACCACATTTTATTGTTAAAATAAGATGCCAAGTAACTTTTTTCTCATAAGACAAGACTTCTGAGCCAGGGGGGGGGGGGGTTAATTTGTTTGGCACAGTTTACGATTTAATTTACCTCCCACCATACCAGCAGTTCCACCCCTTTTTCTTTTTGTCTTGAGTTACAGTTTCAATTTAGGCATTTAGCTGACACACCTTTCCAAAGTAATTAACAGAGAAGGAGAAAGTGGAGTTCACAAATTGTTCAAGGACACTCAGAAGACATGGCAACGGACATCATTTTTAGCAAGTACCGTTAATGAATCACTGACCCAGTTCGAGGGAGATCTCTCTCCTGAAGTCCATCATTACATTATCTTAGGCACTTATCCACAGCTGCAGTTATCAGTTAATCAGCAATGAGCGATGAGAATGGGACACTTATTGTACAATTCAGATCCATGAGTACAAACACTTAGTGGGTTCTGTTGTGTTTATGCACAGCCTGAGAGACCATATATGCGTTGATTGGTAGAGAGAGCACAAGAGGCTGTAATGTTACTCTTATGGGTTTTACCTTTCATCTTATGTCATGCATCTTATTTTTCTTCTTTAATTAAGTGTTTAATTTAACACCCTTTTCCACATTATTCACAACATTATATCCACTTCTCCCATTATAAAACACTGACTGCTGCATTTCTTGTGTAATAAGTGCTATACATTATTATTTACACTCCAGCTAACACTATACACTGTAGCTAGCATGGTTAGCATGGTGCATTTATAATTCAATTCCTAACATTAATTAAATTGATAATTTTGGCTAGCTAAGACAAAATAAGCCGTTTGTAATGTTTTGGGAAAAAATCAACAACCTATTTCTTAGTGTCTGTCTGTATAAGCCAAGGATACATTTTATTTTGAAAGAGTAATTTACTTAAAGAACATTAAAAAAAAGTGAATGAAACTAGCAACTTATTTACTCAGGTAAAAAAAAAAAATCAAATTAAAAGTCGGGTAATGTTCTCATAGACTTTTATACAAGCCGACAATGTTTTGCAATTTAGAGTTTTCCCCTGCTGGCCATTAGAAGAAAGAGTTTTCTTTCGAGCAAAATGTGCTTTTTGTGAAATAGTCAAATATTTCCCAGAACAATTAAGAATCTGGGGGGACATAGCTGAGTTTGGACAATTTGTAACGGTTAATGTTAATGTTAGCAGCTTATTCTAAAAGTTTAGGAAAGAAAAATCCGTATTTGGATTTATTCTGTGGTGTTGGGCAGCGGTTAAACAGTCCATCCTTCGCCACACTGATGATCAACAGTCCTGTCCTGTTCAAACAGCCATTGACAGAAACAACACCAGACCTATTTGAGCTGCTCGACAAATTTGAACATGGAACCAGGCTTATACATAATATTTGATGTCCCTGACCCTGCCACCACTTTGAGGTTAGAGCAGAAACTTTGAGGGAGGAGAGACATTTTTTTCTTTGTGACTTCATCACATTTAAAAAAACATCTTGTATCATCAATGCTTGATCCATAGCTATAAGGATAAATCATTAAATAACACTGACAGCTTGACTCAAAGCTTTTCTTAGAATGGGTGGATATTTGATCAATTGTGCTTCAAGATAATTCGGCCATATTTTCTTACTTCTGTGAGTTTACTGCTTTTCAAATCAAAACTGATGGGAACACACAGGGGATTTGCTGGATGTGTGTGTGTGTGTGTGTGTGTGTGTGTGTGTGTGTGTGTGTGTGTTAGGCTGCCATCTACTGAGAACTGTCTTCAGACTGAATGTGTGCTTGCAGAGAGAGGAACAGTGACGCTTCCTTCGCCACATACATTTCCTCTGTGCTCGACTGTCATGGCCGAGGAAAGGTCCCGCTGAGACGGGTAATGAGGTAATTCAATTCCAATTGGTTAACAGCTCCTTGTCGCATTTCTAATCTGACCCAGGTCCTTCCTCGCCGAGATAAAACGAGACATGGGCTCTAACTTTACCTATATTTTCTCTTGCTTTCTTCTTCCTATCCATTTTTAATAATTTACAAAATACTATTCAATTCCCACATCAGATTGAAAGATCACGGCTTCCAAACAGCAGCTGTTTTGCCATTGACGTCAATGATTAGGGCGTGGACACATTTTATTTATCTACATATTTTTTCTCTTACAGAAAATCTTTAAAAAAAGAACCCCTCTGCTGTGATCTCTCTGTGTCCTCAGTTTAATATTCTAAAGCTTGAGGTGATTTGCAATAATACACTCACACACTCTCTCTTCTCTCCACTGTATGAGTGCCAATCCAGGCCAGCGGTGTACATGAGGAGGAGGGCTGGTTGCTAGGTTGCATATTCCTCCGGTTACAAAGCTCTTTGATACCTTTGTCGCTTCATTCTCTCATAGACATGCACCCACTCACATGGCCAGGCACCTACATGCTGAACAAGAGCACACAAACAGGGCTGTTTTTCTCCAGATCAGGGCAATAACCCAAATATCAAAGCAAACAGCCGGTCAGCTAGACAGGAGCCGTCTAACCACACTAACAAGGTGAGCAGACAGGGTGAGGTGCTGTGGGGGGTGTCTGTGCTCCTTCAGGAGGAACCGACAAACACTAGACTGGCGACGCTAATAAGGTGTCAGTGCTGCCCAGCCCCCCCGCTGTGCAGCACAAACTGAAGGCTGCTGCTCAGAACAGGATGTGTGATTTCAAACTGAACACACATCAGCCTGCAGCAACATCATGCGATCCCTACCAGAGATGCTGTGGATTAGTCTGGACACATTGGGAATGGATGGCAGCACAAAAGGTAGTGTTGCATGGAGACATGAGGGCTGTTCACCATCTTCAGCTCAACAGTTACAGGAAGCAAGCTGTGAAGACTGCGAAATGCATTTATGGGAAAGATATGTTATGTCTGTCTTAATCCATTTGTAACCACAGTGCCAGTTCAAGTGTACTTGAATTATTTTAAATGGCCAGTAGTTACCACAACTAATAAGTAGTTACCGCAAAAATAAGTCATATTGTATAGAAGTCTATGAGAAAATAACCTTAACATTACATTTAGCTGACGCTTTTATCCAAAGCGACTTACAATAAGTGCATTCGACCAAGAAGATACAAACTTGAAGGAAACAGAATCATATAAGTACATCAGGTTTCATAGATCCAACACATTTCAAGTGCTACTCAACTGGCTTTAGATAAGCCAGTCCTTTATTAGTATATAAGTGCTTTGTTAGTAATTCTTTGTTAGTAATTCTATCGCTCGAAGTTGAGTCGAAAGAGATGAGTTTTCAGTCTGCGCCGGAAGATGTGCAAGCCATCTGCTGTCCTGATTTCAACATTTTGACTTTCAGAGAACGGTATCTTCCTGCATAGCTAGCGTGCTACATCCATGATAAAAAAGCTTCCTAGAGTGGTTACATCAGAAGAAAAAGCTAAACAGAATAAGTACTGTTGAGTGTGTCCTATTTTTTAAGACAGTATTTGCAAGATAACTTCATGGCCAGTATGAGTATGAGGAATGATTACAGGAACTCGTACTTATTTCAACTCACATATGGTCTCTAAAAAGTAGTCAAATAAACATTAAAAAGATCCTGACTCGGGCTTCAAGCTAAATGTTCAAAGTTGCACAGAGCATCTTTGAGTATAAGAACCGGAATGCTACAGGGGGCGAAGTATCAAGATAATAAGGCTTAAATGTGTAATTCTGTAAGCTGTTAACATATAAACATAAAATATTGAAGACAGTGAGGCTGCCGCATCAGACAAGACGTTAGAGAAGGTAAAGATGAAGAGCACCGGCTTGTTTCCTATCGTCTTTTTTTATTAGCCTTTGCTGCTGTGCTGAGGCTTATTTTGCTGCCTGCATTCTAATGAGAGAGAGGGCGAGGAGGGCGAGGGTGATTGTGTAACTCTGAGTTACATAACACAGTGTGCATGGCCTTCTCTCTCTCAGACACAGACACACAGCAGAGCGACGGTGAGCGAGCAGTAAGGAGAAGATGGAGGGTTTTAAAGGGTGCCGGTGTTAATGAGGGCGATCTAGAGAGATGTGGGCCTCGCCGGAAAGTCATACCTCATTACGGCACAGCTTCTTATGATGCCGCCGATGAGGATAAGTTGTTTGGGAGGCAAGGGGACGCAGATAGAGGACCCCTGGCTTGGCTTAGATTAAAACTCAGCCATCAAGTGGCATTCGAGTGGGTTTGCCGGGTAATTAAAGTCGATAAAATGTTATTGCTTTCACCCCCCGCCCACCTGGATTGTTAGGGATGGAGTGTCAGACATTTACCGGACATTTCGTAAGAGGACAAAATACCAATTGGGATAAAGCCACCACACTGATATTGCTGCTTTTGGTCTACTTGCTGATTATCCTGTGGTTGCTTTTGTAGATTTGTGTTTCTTTCTTGCACGTGAATGTATTGCTTTTAAACATGTCTTCTTTGTTCTGTTTTATTGTTTGTGTTGAGTTCGGTTTTTTGTTTAACGATTTCTAAGAGAACTCAGCTTTGCCTTCTTCCTTTGGAATAACATTTTGGATTTTTCAAATTTAATAATTTCAGTAAAGCGCTCATTTGCCTCCATACAACACAGAACATTCCACCTCACAAAAGACTGAACACAACACGTGATAAAATGAGTTTATTTCTATCTTTAATAAATCAATACAAAATTACGAAAGTTTGGGCATGTACAGCTCATTTGAGTTTATTTCACACAAATGAGTCGGCACCTTCCAGGAAGGAAACAAACATGTTCAGGTCAGGAGTAGTTGACCTTCACACAGAACGTCTCCTCCGTCCTCTCCTGCAGGTTGTTCACGTAGACCAGGATCTCCACAGAGCCGGGACTCTGGCTGGGAGCGAATCGTAGTCCGATGGTGTAACTCTCCCCCCCGCCGATCTGAACACAGTGAACACAACAAACACACTTTATTTTCCTCTGAAGGCTTTGTGAGGGGGAGAGATTCTCCTTTTCTCTTCAGCAACAAAAGGAGACTCATGATCACAAGGTTCCTATTTACCTCAGAGATATAATAAACGGTCTTCCTTGCATGTAATCATTATCTCCTTCGTTTTGAAAACCCTATTAAATTGACCATTCATACTGTCATTGATCGCCGACTCATTCTTCTTAACTGCCTGCAGAAGATCAACAACTGTTTCATGTCAGTATCTTGCTCATGCCAGGGATTAGAAATCGTTTCGGTCCAGATGTGCATGCCTAGGTAGGTAAACATTCAGTGAATTGATTTGATTTAAATAAAAGAAATAAAAAGAAATAAAGTAATCTTCCCAATTTTGCATTTCATCAAATAGCCGAGTCCTTAGTTTCATGTATTCTTTCATAACAGATCTAGGAACACATTTAAATGAATAACGTTATAGTTAAAAGGACAAGTAGAAGCTTTTAGTTGTATAAACATGTTATATTTTAGCCGCTTAACGGTTCCACAGCTTTGTCCATAAAATACACCAACTACTGTGGTTTCTTCAAATCTGAGTCCTCTTACCAGGCTACATCCCTCAACCTTTGAAGATATGACAACATCACATGTAGCCGGAGTGAGTGTGAGATTTAAAACATTAGAAACGTCTGGGCACTGGAACATGTATCCCCTACCTGCTGCCCAGAGAACTCTTTGTCAACAGTGATGTACCTTACCTGAGAACTACAACCTGTTCCTTCATGTTTTATCTTTGGTCGTTTTTCAAAGTCTGGTCGGTCATGTTTTTTCACTTAAACTCTTTCATTTCAGTGTATGTAACTTTCTCTAAAGAAAAGGCCAAACAGGTGTAGTGCCATTGCTTTCATTTGTCAAGAAAAGTAGCAAACATATGGGAATACTCTTGAAAAATATCCAACAACTATAAGTGGAGCATCCAGCCACCACTGTTGTTGTTAATAACTCTGTATAGCTTTGCAACAATATTAAAATATTCCCGTAAGAGTGCTTAAGGGATTATGCTTTATTGCATTGTAATAAATGTCATGTATATGATGCAACAGCTTATCCACACAGTGGGACTCCATCATCTAATTTAATAAGGGTTGTCTGACACCAGAGGACTCAAAGAAACCCCAAATGGTTTGTGTTCTTAATTGCTCCAACCTCTTGACATCACACTTTATTTTTTGTGTGTAAATTACCTTCTTTTCATCGAAAGTGAAAATAATCTTCTCTCTAAGGAAAAGCTTTTGTTTCCCTGGTATTTCAATCAGACCAAAACTGTCCTCTAGTATTTTCGGTAATAGCCAGCAAAGGATATAAAGGTCAATTTGGGGGATTTATGCTGCAATCTTCCCAAAAAGCCTAGCAGTATTGATTTCTCCTTTCCCCTCCCTCCTGACAGCTGCTTTTATCACGCTGAGGAACTTGTGTCAAAAAGAGAAGAGTGTCTCCACATTTGCTTAATGCTGCGGGCACAGTCAATTCTTTATAAGACACCTGGCGCCTGGTTGACAAAATGGGATAAAAACAACAGGCTGTTTTTCACTTTGCCCACCTTCTTCTGTCTTACTGATGCAGTGTCTTCTGGACAGCAGCAGCCTGACTCTTAAATAGTTGATAGGGAAACAGACTCCCACTGCGTCTCACTCATTTATTTGTTCATTTAAAATTCTGCTTTCCCATTAGTTTTGCCCTTCCATCACACCTCGGCAAATGAAAAGCAATGATGGCGGTGTCTCCGGTGCTCCATGGCTGTGTGTAAGTGAGTGAATGAGCTATTAGAGACACTGAGGTAGACAACATACTACTGTTTTGGTCTGGAGGAAAACAAAAACACCTTTCACTTCAACGCGAGAGGCCAGAAATCATCATCAGCATCTTTTACTCACCGAAGAAGTCCAAAACAATCTAACTAAACAAATGAAAATAAAAGTTTCTCCTTCACACTAAAGTTCTTGGTGTTGGCTTATTTCAAACTATAGAACACAACAGGAAAGGGAAAACTTGTATTATTTATATTTTGAGATGTTTCATTTTGGAATTTCTTTCTTATGCTGTGCAATGCAAAACAATCCCAATTTGGGATCAATAAAGACGTGCATCTTATCTTATCTTAAAAACCCCAAAACGTGTAGGGCCTCCATGAAATGGTTTGGCTTTGCTTGAAGTGAATATACTCTCAGGTTTCTTAGTGTTCTGACTTTGTACGGTTGATGTCACTTTGATTGTAAATTGCCGTTGTAAATGTAGTAATGTAATGTAGGTGTGCGGCATAGTTAGTGATTTTGTGGCACTGCCAAATCATGATTTAAGAGTGCACCAAAACTGATTTTGGGCCTGACATAAATCAGTTCAGGACACTGTTGAAATAATCCAATACTAAAGTGTCCACTGTATGTCCCCTTTTCCTTAGCGTACCGACATCTTTTATTGCTTCTAAATTATTTATTGTTTTTACTTGTACTAATGTTATGGTGTGTGAGCTGTGCTGTGTGTTTTTGTTTGTTTATTTGACTGTACAGCACTTTGGTCTGGAGGTTTTAAAGTGCTTTATAAATATAGCTGTATTGTATTGTATGTTCTGGTTGCAGCTCGATCATGACTCATATATGTCCAGCAGTACAGGGAAGGCATGTCTGCACAGGAGGCATTTCAGATGCAATTTCTAAGTAAATGTTCTTCTATTTTACATTACATTCTGCCAAAACACAGATCTACAGTCAATACTGTGCCTGAACGCATCGTGTGCAGACACAGACGGAGGACTCAAGCTGCTGCTGTGTACACATTGTACAAGAGATTTTAAGCAACCTGTTCTTCAGCAGATACATTTCCACTGAGGTTTAGAATTGTGTTGCTGATCACTTTGAAAACACATTTTCAGGCTCATTTTTCACAGCAGGTTGTCTAATCTTTATTTTGCATCATTTAATATGAATGTCATTGTCATAGGCCTGAAAAGTTTTCGGTGTCGTTGTCAAGAGAGGAGGGGAGAATGTGAAAGTATTTAATAAGAATGCTACTCATAGTGACAAAAAGCCCTGGGAAGTGCCAATCATTATTTTCAGGCAGTGAAACTACTGGAGAAAAAGGTTTGTTCTGTTGCATGATTGGAATATATGATGTTAAATAATCCAAGCAGTGTGAGATATTAGCTAAGTATTCAAATAGAACTCATTATAACAATCTGAAGGTCTGAAGAAGATGTGTCTGAGTTCTTCATTTAGACGTCATGTTTGTGACA
Source organism: Gobionotothen gibberifrons (assembly GCA_943591055.1). Classification (NCBI taxonomy): domain Eukaryota; kingdom Metazoa; phylum Chordata; class Actinopteri; order Perciformes; family Nototheniidae; genus Gobionotothen; species Gobionotothen gibberifrons. The sequence goes on from CALSBZ010000201.1 coordinate 2,510,565, forward strand.
TTATGACTACTTCAATTTCACAGTGTCATCATAACGGTTTAAGTGGGTACTATTCATAGAAGAGAAAATATCTTTCTGATTCTGATAGACGCTGGGAATGCGCCTAAATCACTGTGAAAGATACAGATACAGTCCATTAGCCTGTAAACAACTGTCAATAAAGTATAGGCTACTTCAACCAGTTGTATCCACTATTTAAAACTGGAATTACAATTCCTTAACTATTCTTAACACTAGAACCGCCAACGGGGTCAATTTGACCCCGAGCTGTTTTATATTGTATGTAACTTTTTTTCAATAAAATATTAAAGTCTCCCAGTCCGTGACTTTTCCTGAAAGTGTGTTATGTAGCACCCTCTGTTGTTAAAAATGGTCAATATGAAGTCAGATTGAAGAAATCGCCAAAATTTATATCTATTTCCGCCAAGCGGGGTCATATTGACCCCACCCCTTTCCCCACGTAAACATGACGTGTTGCTATAGCAACGCCTTTTGTCTACTGCGGTTCCTTATAGATTGAGAGATAGAGAGAGAGATAGATAGATAGATAGATAGATAGATAGATAGATAGATAGATAGATAGATAGATAGA